>CAIGQW010056569.1:0-11322 GCA_903798125.1 Danio choprae | reverse complement strand
ATTTGCTACAATCAGACCTGATAGAAACAGTCTGCAGAAACACTTTGGTTGACATTCTCCCTTTGTATGATGTCATCAGAGGGGGAAATCCCCGCCCACTAGTGCCCATCTCTCCCTCATTAGCATAAGACATAAGCCTTGTTTTTGAATCTGCCACTATGCTAATGCACACGCATTTGTAGCTCCACCCTTCTTCTGTCACCAATAAGCTTATTTCACGCGGCCACCATTTTAAAAAACGAAAGCGAGGCTGCGGTGGGAAGAAACCCAGAAGTATAGGATCAGCACTGTAAACATTGCAACAACATGCCGTGGACTACAAACCTCCAGCTGTTGCTGCGATTTCAAAATGCAGATATGGTGTTAACATCGCTCTAATATCATTCAGTTAAGTTTAATTTAAACAATTAAAAGCATATAGGGCATCAAACTAAATCATAATATGTCCGCCTAGGCTTCAGTTCATGGCAGTAGGTAAACACAGTGGGGACGCTTCCCTGCTTCAGCCTATGTAACCCGGTGAGCGATAAAACAGTGCAGTCCTCTGTAGCACACCCTCGAGTCACGGTACTGAAATTTTAAAACCGTCCATTCCTCGCTAACATAAACAGCGCTGATTTGCCATATTCACCAGTGCTCAACATTAATGACTGTGATTGGCCGTGAAGGTCATCAGTTCACCACTCTTCACCGAGTGCAAACACACATACAGGGACACTGGAGCATTTTAAAGCCATGAAGATCAGTGGATTACTCGTCTGTGTTTGCACTCGGTAAACAACGGTGAAGTGCAGTGAACTGATGACCTTCACGGCCAGTCACAGTCATTTCTGTTGAGCACTGGTGAATACTATGGTAAGTGAGCAGTGTTTAAGAAAGCGCTCAACAGTGATTAAATGTTAGTGGAGAATTGACGTTTTTTTTTTTTTTCAATACCGAAATTCAGTATCGTGACAAGCCTAATATAGTGAAAGAACCAGTTCATTAACTGGAGTTTGATAAATGGCATCTAAAACGTGTGTTTGGGAAAGATAACGTTAGCGAACTAGTGCCTTTTCCCTTAACGTAGCTGAAAATGAGGTCTGACATGCCTTTTTATTTACATTATTCATTCAGAACAGACCTTCGAGTCACTCAGAAGGCGGTGAAATGATAAATGTGTCACGTTCTCTTCGCTGATGAGATACACAGCCAGGTACAGAACATTCCTGTGTGACTCCTGTGTGCAGCCTCGATTTCGCTTTTAAAATGGCTGCCGCGTGAAATCAGTCTATTAGGATCAAAGCCTAAAATGGTCAGTTTCACAGAGTTAGAAAACATTGTGTGAGCTATTTTGAGCTCAAACTTCACTACACACTCTAGAGACACCAGAGAGGCATTTTACATCTTAAGAGACATACTAGGTCCCCTTTAAATGTATTTTTTAAACCATTTATTGTAATCCTGTCCAGCTGGTAGTGCCAATGCACCAAAATACACATCTAAATTATAGATGGCAGTTGCCAAATGTCACACAAAATGTTGAATAAATATAAAAGTGGATATTTTTCTTACAAATAATGCATGGCTTCATTAAAAGAGGCACTTTTATTATGAGTGGATGCTCTTTATTGGCCTTTTTTTCATAAAACAGCCGACTGCTGCCATTATAGAGCTGTAAAAGCCCAGTATAATGTTGCAGACATGTGTGAGTGTATTATGCTGTAGTGTGCAGTGTGTGTGACCTGCTCCTGCAGACTCTGAGCGAGCGCCTGCTGCAGCTCCTGCTCCTCGCGCTCCTGCTCCAGACTGTACTGCTGCACCCAATCCAGCTCGCCCTGCAGCCCGTCCGGCGTCTGGTTCTCCTTATTCTCATCCATGGTGAGATCCAGAGACTCCAGAGCGTCTACACACACACACACACACACACACACACACAAATAAGCCAATGACGCTCCAGATGCTCTAAGCAGCCGTTTACACTACAATGTGCACATAATTGAACGTAAATTGAACGTATAAATGTAATTAAACGTAAATAAAACGTAATAAACGTAATTTTTGTGAGCGAGAACGCATAAAATGTGAAATGTGGTCGTTGTTGTGTCCATTGTAAACACTCAACCACAAGAGTCTTTAAAAACGATAATGTCACGCGTGTGGTGTGTGTTCAGGGAGGCGCAGATTAATAACAAGCGCAAACAAAACACACACAACTGTCTGATTCTTGCAGGAAAGTCTTCAGGTGCTTTTCTGCCACTTCATCATTGCCAGTTGCTCATTGCTATTTTGCCAGAACGCATTACAGGCTGATAGTGCTTAATTCATTGTGTTGTGATGTGTTCTGGCTGTCCAAGATCAATTTCCCATAAATATAAAGTATGAGCAATCAAAACAAACAGATGTGAAGCTACCAAAAAGCAAAGGAAAAGTGTTTAAGATTTGTCTGATTGTTAGTGTACCGCAGGACCATCATCAGTACCTGTGGGCTGTTTTTCTGCATCCAGCAGCTCCAGATGTTGCGTCAGGTCGTGTGTGTCTGCGTCCCCGAAGCCGGTGTCAGGGCTGCTGCTGGGCTCCTCGTCAGGGCCTGCGCAGAGACTGGTGTCGTGGCGGCTCATCTCCAGCACAGCCGCCAGCATCTCCTCATCGTTAATACCGTTAAACTCCGACTGATCCACCGCTGCATGAGGATGATGATGGTGATGATGCTGCTAAAGAGATTTCAGATAATACAGCTCATCTAAATGCATGTACAGTTGTGCATTTTATTTATACATTAAGGTTCTGTGAAGTGCTTTGAAATGTGAATTATTATTTTTTTGGATGTTTGACGTAATCTTGAAGAGGTAAACATGGAGAGGGCGGGGCATAGAGTAGCTCCTCCCCCTTAAAAATACAGTTGTTGTTTTACCAGTGAGTTTACTAGTTGAGCTCAAGTGCATCAAATAAAATCCAGTGAGAAAGGGGCGGGGCATGTCAGACACTAGAGAGCATTTGATTGGTCAGAAGATCTGATGAGACATTAAAAAAAAACGTTGATCCATTTAGGTGGAACAAACTGTGACAAACTGCAAGATTTGGTTGTTTTAGGTTTATATCTTCTAAATGCGAATTTTGTCACAGTTTTAAAGCACACTAGATTATAGATATCCTTAAAACATCGAATGTTTTTATTTTAATTTCACACAAAGGAAGATATTTTGAAGAATGTTGGAAATGGGTAGCCCACTGACTTCCATAGTATTTGCTTTTTCCTATCATGGAAGTCAATGGTTACCGGTTTACAGAATTCTTCAAAATATCTCCCTTTGTGTTCAACAGAGGAAAGAGAATCATAAGAGTTTGTAAATGACAGGATTTTTATTTTGGGTGAACCATCCCTTAGCTTAAACAGTTCTGAAGATC
Source organism: Danio choprae (assembly GCA_903798125.1). NCBI lineage: Eukaryota > Metazoa > Chordata > Actinopteri > Cypriniformes > Danionidae > Danio > Danio choprae. Next base: position 7,935 of record CAIGQW010056569.1, on the reverse strand, counting down.
TATCATTTGCCAAAATGGTCACACTTTACAATAGAGGTGTGAACTTTTTCACGATGGCATGATGATTCGGCCATCATCGATTCGGTTCAATATCTCATTGACGATGCTTTCCATACATAGTTTTATATTTTACTTCACAGCACAGCAGTTCTTGTCTTAAAATGTATAAATATATTTATATATTATTTGTAATACAATTTTGCCCTTTAAAACAAGCAGTCAGATACATAAAGTGTACCTTTAAAAACTCAAGTACATGCACAGGACAACGTGAGCATTTAGAGCAAATAAACAAACGTAAACTATCCTGCTCACGATGTCTAGCGAGTTCTTACGTCCCTATGATTGGTCACACGATCAACAGAAAAGGCTGTGATTGGCTTTAACGCTCTGGCGCTGTTCACCGATGAGTGACACTGATAAACAGCAGCAGCGATCACAGCTGATCCATGATAGACGCGGAGGAGAAAATTCCTGCTATGCAGACACAAGCTCAAGTCTGGATCCTGAAGTATCGCTGTAACAGCCGAGAGGAGAGGAAAAGTTACCTCACGCCAGCAGATCGGTCCACAGTGAGAGAGACTGAAATTGAGTTTACTTTCATTTACTCAATAGCAGTGAAATAGGGGCTTTGCTGTACCTTCAGTGTCAGTGATCGACTGTCCAGCAAACACACACGCAGTGAATTGTGCAGAGTTTCTGCGTTTTTAAGTAGTTGGAGCGTTTTATTTACTCACTCTCGCCTCCCTCGCCATAGTAATCAACCGCAATATGATGATGATGAAGCGCATATAGCACACATATAGCGCATATGAGATAAATGCCGTCAGTACGTAATAACCGGTACAGAATTGTCCACATCTGCATCACGGTGCACCGAATAAACAATTAATTTTGACACCCCTACTTTACAATAAGATTTCATTAGTTAATATATTTACTAACATGAACTAATAAAGAACAATACTTTCATAGCCTTTATTAATCATAGTTCATCATTAACTAATGCATCATTAAAATCCAAAGTCATGCTTGTTAACATTAATGCACACTTCATAATTGTATCAAGAGGTAATTTAATTATATATTTTAAGGTTAAAACGGCTGCCATAACATTACTTAGCAACATCTGGACCTTTTTGGATTCTTGGAAGCTATGGAAATTAAAATGCTATACGTTAGGACCATTGTTATAGTTTCAAAATGGGCTATACTAACATTATCTAATACAACCTTATTGTAAAGTGTTACCACCAAAACTATACTTGGTCTCTCCTCTCCTCACCTCGTCTGCCCTGTCGTCGTCTGGATGATGTTTGCGCGCAACTTTTCTGACAAGCTCCTCGTCGCTGTCAGAGTCACACAACACACTGCCCGAACCCTCCGGCCTCTGGGACGCTTTCCTGGGAAACACCAACATTACCATCATCATTGCACATCAGGACTGAAGAACCATAAACCAAAAGCACACTTTCCTACATATAGATCTGCCTTTCACTCTCTCCTCTTGCTGGAAGGGATACCCCAGGATGTACGTAATAAACAGAGATATATATACTGCATATACTTTTATTAACCACAATTAATCGGATGAAGCCACATCCTCCAACAAAATGAAATTGGGGTGAGCAAAATAATCTTATGTCAAACAAGAAAATCTAGATTATTTCACGTCCCCATTGGCAGATTATTTAGCTTGTTTTAAGGAGAAATACACTTAATTTTGACTCATTTCTTAAAATAAAACAACATTTTGTGCTGGTCTAGAAAATGCTTCTTGATTTATGAATTGTTTAGACATTTGGACTAGAAATAAGACTTTGCAGTCGAGCTACCGTCCCAGTAGAGCTTAATATTCAATCCCTCGATTAACTGAGCACTTCAATGACAACTTTGGTCACTGAACAATTATTTTATTTATTTTTATTAAATGTTTCCGCCCTCCTAGTTCATCGTGTTATCATTTGTACAGTCAATATACTGTTTTAGGGAACATACTGTTTTAGACAGTAAACAAACTATTAAAGATGATTCTTAGCAAACAAAGTAAAAGCGAAGTAACTTCAGTGTGCATATGCTCCAGGATCTCATCTGCTCTCACCTCAGTGTTGAAGAGTTGATGGACTGCGAGATCTTCAGCGTCCGCGATCTGCAATGAAGCATTAACATTGCATTAAACATCAGTGAATGAAAGTTTGTGTGCGTTTAAAGGTCTCATGAAGTGCTTTGAAATATGCATATTATTTGTTTTATTCGATGTTGAACGTAATCTGAACTGAAACATGGAGAGGGTGGGACATACAGTAGCTCCTCTCCCCAAAAACAACCAATTGTGTTAAGCTTCTCACAGCTCTGCCAGTGAGAATGGTTGAGCTCAAGCGCATCAAATGAACAGCCAATGAGAAGAAGGGGGAGGGGCAAGTCAGATACTAAAGAGCATTTGATTGGTCAGAAGGTCAGATTGGTCATTTGAGGAGAAACTGAAGTATGAGGACACGTAAATAAAACCGTTGATCCATTAGTGTGGAAGTGACCAACTTGCAAACTTTTGATGCTTATATCAGGTTTATATCTGCTACATGTGAATTATGTCAGTTTTAAAGCACACTAGATTATAGATCTCCTTAAGACAAACATACTGATACTAAGATAAAAACAACTTGATTTTGATTTCACTGGACCTTTAACGCCATGTCGGCTCCAATGGCTATTTTCACGATGAGAATACTGCAAAATATTATATTATATAAATATTATATTATATAAAGGATTCCATGGCATTTCCATGACTTTCAAGTAAAATTTCACTACATAGTTTCATATAATGTTTATAGATATGTGGTAAATAATAAGAAAACAGTGCACGTTTATATTTACTAACGTATATCATAAAACATGCAATAACCCATTTAATTTAAATAGATTTTTATATCCATGTAAAATGCATCCAGATAATGCTACTAATAATGTGAGAACACATGATTGGTCAAGGACAGCAAAGACAACTAACCTATATTAAAGTTCACAGATATTTGTTCATCTAATTTCCATGACTTTTCCAAAACTTTGTGGGTTTTTCCAAAGCATTTCCATTGCCATGTTAAAATTCCCTGACTTTTCCAGGTTTTCCATGGCCGCATGAACCCTGTATAGATTATATTACGGCTTCACAGATTATTTCTGCTAAAAACTCAAACTGTACTTGGATTAACGGTGTTAAAATGGGCTTGGAAAGCATGAAGTGGATAATGAGTGTGAGGGGTCTTACAGGGCGTTCTGTGCGCTCCAGCCCAGGCTGAGCGGGCTGCGGGTGGTGTCTGTGCAGTGGGACAGCAGCGTCAGATATTTGGGGATCAGCACTTGTTGGCCCAGTTTGCTGTTTAAGGAGAGCTGAGTGTTGTAGCTGTAGCGTTTGAGGTGCAGAATCAACACCCTGCACAGGAGACACAACACACATTTAGTCCAGCTGACTCTACACACAGAAAACCCAAACCTGGCGATTGTGATTTAGGCAATTGTGAAGTCACGGCTTCCCAAATATTTTGGTTATATCTAAACAAGGAAAATACATACAGCGTTTGTTTTAACCTAATAATGTTTAATAAAATAAAATATATATTAAAAAAAAAAATGTTTACCATCTCAGACACCAAACCAGCACAAATGAGTCACATAATTTTGGGGATTATTGATTTTATGGGGTGCCAACTTCAACAGAGGTCAAACTAATGTATACAGTGAGAACATTATTAGCCCTGCTGTGAAATTATAATTCATTTTCAAACACTTCCCAAGTGCTGTTTAACAGAGCAAGGACATTTTTCACAGTATTTGCCATTATATTTATCTTCTGGAGAAAGATAATAAATAATTATAATGCTGTGAAAAATTAAAAATAATGCTGTGGTCAATATTATTAGCCCCCTTAAGAAATGACTGTCTCCAGAACAAACCACTTATATAATAACTTGCCTAATTAACCTTTTTTAAATGTCACTTTAAGCTGAACACTAGTATCTTGACGAATATCTAGTCTAATATTATGTGCTGTCATCATGGCAGAGAGAAAAAGACACCAGTTAAAAACTATTATGCTTAAAATATCTTTAAACAAAAATCTATTAAACATCATTTGGTTAAATATAAACATCACATTTTTATGTCTTTAATATTTCTATTATTGTTACCGTCAATATTTATAATAGGCAGTGCATCAAGGTTTGTTGAGGTGGGTTTATAAAGGGAAAAGAAAATATATTATGCATAATAACATTTGTAGTTGGCATAAAGATAAAGGGAAAAAAAAGCATCCATTGGAAAATATAAGTATCATACATTTCACAGGAGGGTGAATAATTTGACTGTGTGTGTGTGTGTGTGTGTGTGTGTGTGTGTGTGTGTGTGTGTGTGTGTGTGTGTGTTAATGCTAACCTGGGAAGTCTGCTAAATTTGTGAGAAACAGTCGCTGCTTTTCCGCTGCACTTTTCACAGGAATACTCGATTTCCTCCATCTACAAACACAAAGTCAACACGTTATAACAAATGAAGAGGCACTGCAAAAGAAATGATCAAAAATGCAGCTTCAGTCTTTGAATATTAATACAAGTATGGAAGCACCGATATCGATTTTTGCTGCTTGTTCAAGCTACTTATTTAAAATGAGCTGAAACAACAATTCTTGAGGTTTTTTCTTGTTTTATGTTCAATCCACTTAAATTTGGGGCAACACTGATAGCGAGAAGCGAAAAAATACAACAACAAAACACCACCACCAGCATTATATAAGCTTTACTGAACAAGTATCAGACCCATTTAACATTAAACTGTACAATATTAGAAGAGAGACAAAGGTTAAGAAAAAAGTCAAATATAATCTTCAAAGCTAAAGTTTTTTGCCATTCATATTTCTTTAAACATTAGCTTTTATTTGACATATAATAGAAGTAATTCATTTAATAAACTTAAAGCCGGTGCTGTTGCTGTATGTAAATTATTATACGTATTGTTTCTCCATAAAGATTCACTCAGCCGGCTTCTCTTTATCGTCCACCATTTGTCTAGACTGTGAGTGTCGTACTCCTCATTCTCTCAGCTGTTCTTACCCTGAAGAAGAGATCCAGAGAGTCCTGTATAGACCTCATGGGGAGGGTTTTTCTCCTGCGCGGCAGGTCGATGGACAAATCATTGAACTGTTCCCGCTTCAGCACCACCTCTCCACAGCTGTTCACCACACAATAGATTACACTCTTTAGAAACGTTTGTCTGCTGCTTTTGGTTCATCTTTTGCCTCTTAACAATATATATTACAGTAGTAGGGCTAGTCAATATGACAAAAACATCATCTCACGATAGAAGTAATCTCATATTCTGATAACGAAACATATCACAGTATAGTACCATCTCTCCCAAATCAATCAATTAAGAGTTTATATCTAAATTATGTACTAATTTATTATGTTTTCTTATTTTTACTGTTGTGCAAGTAATATTTTGCTTATATATAACTTGTGTAAGTATATTTTGACATATCTGATATATATATAAACTGACTGAATTGATAAAAATGGTGCTATAACGTGATATATGTATCAATCATTATATGTGATGTTATATCACCCTGCCTTAGCTTCAAGGCTAATAATTATCTGATTAAGCAGAGCCAACTGACCTTTTGCAGGTGATGGTGTGCTGCACCTCAAACTCCATGTTGACGGTGACAGGACAGGTGTAGATGCGTGACGTGTCCACCTCATCTGCTAACCGCGCGCTCTGAGGCTCGTCCCATGCCGACGGCTCGTTCTTCCAGCTCTTGTTGATCTTCTCCACGTCCTCCTTCAGCTGGTCCAGACACTGACTCAGAAACTCATGGGCATCCTGCGCAAAAAAAACAAAACAGAGCAGCGTGTGCATCTGTGTGTCAAGTAAAGGACTGATAAATAAATAAAAGTTAACAGTAAATACAACACCGCAGTGTCTAATTCCTGAATGAATCGGTTTGACTGAATCAAACTGAGTCAGTGATTCATGAGAGATCTATTTGCTTGGTTTCTAAATGAATCAGACGTCTTGAAAGAATCGCTTGAATGCATCTCGAGTTCATTACAACATTGCGTAAACAGGCCTCTAGTAAAGATGCATCTGCACTACATTTATGCATGTAAATGTTAAAGTAAATGTTAACGGAGCAAAAAACAGAGCAGCGTTTGTATCTGTGTCAAGTAAAGGACTGAAATATAAATAAAAGTTCCAACACCGCAGTGTCTAATTTCCTAAATGAATCAGTTTGGCTGAATCGATTGAGTCAGTGATTCAATGACTCATTTATATAAAGATCTATTTGCTTTGTTTCTAAATGAATCAGGCATCTTGAAAGAGTCACTTAAATGTATGTTGAAGTTATGTCAGCGGCCTTACGTTCTGCATGTAGCCAGAGAATCGCTCCGCTGTTGAGGAAATGGCGTTTTTCACTCGCCGCAGAAGATCTTTCTTGACCTCTGGAGGGGAAATGTCTTTCTTCGCCAGCAGATGAGCAAAACGCCTTGATGTGTAAACAAAAGCAACACAAACAGGCTTGTTAGCTAATAAAAAAGATCTACTGCAATATATATCCCACCACCAAAAATTATAGAGTCAATATATTGTTATTGGCAAAGACTCATAGAACCTGCAACTAAACACACATTATAAACAGATGCTGTATGTATTTTATATTTTCTTTGAATCTATACAATGAAGATGGAAAAAACTATATAACACTTTGCACTCTTTGTAACTTTGTACTTCTTTTATTTGAATATTGCATATGTGTTTCTATAGCTTCTTACCTATAAAGCTTTAAATAATCTAGCTCCTGTTTATCTAGCCAACCTTCTGTCTCGCTACAATCCAACCCGCTCTATAAAAACTCAAAACTCAGGGCTTTCTGGTAGTACCCAGAATAGCAAAGCCCACTAAAGGAGGTCGAGGGTTTTCATAAATGGCCCATAAACTCTGGAATAGCATTCCTGCTAATGATTGAGCCTCAGACACACTCTCTCAGTTCAAAACTAGATTAAAGACCTATCTTTTTAGTAAAGCATACACTCAATGCAGCACATAACGATATGATGCGCGAGTGTGCTTCATGCAGACACGTAATACATAAATACACTTCATTGAACATCTACACAGACATCATATACTATACAACTGCAGGTTAACTACATTTATATAATAACTTTATATAAATGACAAGTTATTAGTAATTAATAATGTTATAGCAACTAATAACCTTAAGTTTTCTGATTTGGATTGTAATCCAATAATGTGCACCTTTTATAAATCTGCTTTAAAAGCATAATTATTGTGAAAAGCAGGCACTACACAAATAAACTTGAATTACTGTCTAACCGCAACAGGTCTAGAATAAACGATGTTTTAATTTTGTGGTCAGTTTGTCTAAACTAGCTACTAATTTAGGCAGAAAATAAAAGGCATACGTGTACCTGAGAAGGGCGTTAATGGGGACCCTCTTCCACGGGACGCCCTGCTTCAACAGGTCATTGGAAAAGGAGGGCAGGCTGAAGAGAGACTGGAGGATGGCATTCATGTAGCACGTGTTCCCAAGATTGGAGAATCTAATAATCAAGCAGACAACAGGGGTGGATCCCAGTCAATAATACTGCAACAAAATACTACATTTTAAACAACGGATTATCATTTAATCAATAAAAGGTAAAGAAAAAGATGATAAAAGAACAAAGATTTTAAACTATAATTATAATTTCACTGCATTAGAGGTGGGAGCAAACACAAGTTCTATCCATAAAGTCAAGATCAAGTTTCAAATCACAGCTCACAACCCAAACAAACAAACAACCAAAACAAACAAACAAACAAACAAAACAATCAAACAAACAACCAAAACAAACAAACAAACAAACAACCAAAACAAAC
>CAIGQW010056567.1:0-12887 GCA_903798125.1 Danio choprae | reverse complement strand
GGAGATGAAGCGGCGCTGTTTTATCAGACTAAACACATGTTAGGCTTCAGTTATAATGCTGCTCCGTGCAGGTCAATAAAACACAACATATTAAAGCCTCGCTGCTGTTTCCCTGATTCTAGAAAACCACACGGGAAATACAGGGTGTGTGACGACATTAGCATAAACACACACTCCAAACACTAGTTAAAACTGATTATCTGGATTTTAACATTCTTACAAACCTTTTCCTGACCAGAATTAGGACTTTTTTTCAGCAGGGTAGTGATTAGTAATTGTTTAATCATTCATATTTTATTTATTTACACCGATTCTTCACCTACACTCAAAGGTAGACTTCAGGGACATACATAATGAGTTACAAATCCACTCAATGAGCTGCACAAACAATTAAGTGGCGGCAACTAACATGAATGACGTCACTCCAACATCACAGAACAAAGTCAAGACTGCACACAAGACAAGGCGAGATCATTCATTCATTCATTTTCATTTCGGCTTAGTCCCTTTATTAATCTGGGGTCGCCACAGCGGAATGAACCGCCAACTTATCCAGGATACGTTCTACGCAGCGGATGCCCTTCCAGCTGCAACCCATCACTGGGAAACATCCACACACACACCCATTCACTCACATACACTACGGAAAATTTAGCTTACCCAATTCACCTATATCGCATGTGTTACCCGGAGGAAACCCACGCCAATACATGGAGAACATGCAAACTCCACACAGAAACGCCTTGCTTCTTGCTGTGAGGCGAACGTGCTACCCACTGCGCCACCGTGTGGCCCACAAGGCGAGATAATTTATTATAATAGTAGTTCAGCAGAATTAACAGAAAACCTCCCGTGTAAACCAACGCACACTGTAATGTCTGCAGTTGTGTGCAAACCTCATGACAATCATGTTTATGACAGATTTATGACAATTTATGTAGTCTTGATGATGTCAAGTTATCATACGCATGCATACAATCTCATTCATATGCATGATCAGGCTTATAAAGGTGTCATAACGGTCTTATGAACACCCCTTCATGTAAAGTGCTGTCATGAAAAACACCATCCAACACCATTATACAGCATGGAATAATGTCAAGTTAAACAATGTCATCTTTCCATTTAAAATGACACAACTGAAGGGCGGCACGGTGGCGCAGTGGGTAGCACTGGCCTCACAGCAAGAAGGTCGCTGGTTCGAGTCCCGGCTGGGTCAGTTGGCATTTCTGTGTGGAGTTTGCATGTTCTCCCCGTGTTGGTGTGGGTTTCCTCCGGGAGCTCCGGTTTCCCCCACAGTCCAAACACATGCGCTATAGGGGAATTGATGAACTAAATTGGCTGTAGTGTATGAGTGTGTGTGTGAATGTGAGAGTGTTTGGGTGTTTCCCTGTAATGGGTTGCAGCTGGAAGGGCATCCACTGCGTAGAACATAAGTTGGCAGTTCATGCCGCTGTGGCGACCCCAGATTAATAAAGGGACTAAGCCGAAAAGAAAATGAATGAATGAATGACACAACTGAATGACACTTTGTCATAAGCATGCATAAAATCACATTCATGATGTGTCATGTCATGATTATTAAGGTCTTATGAGAGTTTAATGAACACCTCTGTTACCATAAAAGCCACTATCCAGCATCATACAGCATGGAAGAGCCAGGATAACATGTAAAACTACTCCGAATGTGTTTGTCTGACGGGATTAAATCATATACAGCAAAGAATGGCTTGAGGGTGGGTCAGTCATGGGGAAATGCACTATTCCTTTAACTATAAACGTGTTAAAAGCCTCAATGTGCTGTAGCAATGCATGCGGCCTGAAACCAACACATTACTCATGGCTTGTCTAGAAAACGCTTCTTGATTTAAGAATTTCCAGATATTTGGAGTATAGAAACACCATTCATTCAGTCATTCATTCATTCAATCATTCATTCATTCATTCATTCAATCATTCATTCAATCATTCATTCATTCATTCAATCATTCATTCATTCATTCATTCAATCAATCATTCATTCAATCAATCATTCATTCATTCATTCATTCAATCATTCATTCAATCATTCATTCATTCATTCAATCATTCATTCATTCATTCATTCATTCAATCATTCAATCAATCAATCAATCATTCATTCAATCAATCATTCATTAATTCAATCATTCATTCATTCATTCATTCATTCATTCATTCATTCAATCATTCAATCAATCAATCAATCATTCATTCAATCAATCATTCATTAATTCAATCATTCATTCAATCAATCATTCATTAATTCATTCATTCATTCATTTTCATTTCGGCTTAGTTCCTTTATTAATCTGGGGTCGCCACAGCGGAATGAACCGCCAACTTATCCAGCATATGTTTTACGCAGCGGATGCCCTTCCAGCTGCAACCCATCACTGGGAAACATCCACACACACCCATTCACACTCATACACTACGGACGATTTAGCTTACCCAATCCCCCTATAGCGCATGTCTTTGGACTGTGGGGGAAACCGGAGCACCAGGAGGAAACCCACACCAACACGGGGAGAACATGCAAACTCCACACAGAAACGCCAACCAAGCTCGAACCAGCGACCTTCTTGCTGTGAGGCGATCGTGCTACCCACTGCGCCACCGTGCAGCCTATAGAAACACCACAAAATGCTTAATAATAAATCACTTTTAAAGTGAACACACACACACACACACACACACTGCTGTAATCCCAGTCACGGCTCAGTGTGTTTAATCGATGTACATCGGTGTGTGTGTGTGTGTGTGTGTGTGTGTGTGTGTGTGTGTGTGTGTGGTCTGGTGTAACCGCTCAAAAGCTGAACAACCAGAGATTGCAAACTCTCCAAGGACAGATTTCTGGCAAGAACATGATTTGTGTCACACACACTCTCTCCGTGTGTGTGTCTGTGTGTGTGTGTGTGTGTGTGTGTGTGTCTGTCTGTGTGTGTGTGTGTGTGTGTTGGTTAAAGCTGGAGATGTGCAGTTAATCCATTCTTCTCAGTTGCAGACGGTGTGAAGCGGCTGATCTCTCACAGCTGCCTGCCGTTTATCTCTTGCCTTTCGGGAATCTCTGCTTCATACACCAGTTATGAGTGTATCTGACTGGATAATGGATCTCACACACTGCACAATATAAATACAAATCATACTTAGAGTCTTTGTTTCTAGTCCAAATATCGAAAACGTCTTAAATCAAAGCAGCATTTTCTAGACAAGCGAAACACATGGATGTTTTCAGAAATAAGGAGTCAAAATTAAGTGAGTTTCTCCTTAAAACAAGCACAATAATCTGGGTAATTAAGTCAAATTAAGTGGTTTTCGCGTTGACGGAAGATTATTTTGCTAGAATTGATCCGATTGGATGGATCACATGTCTGGAAATCATGTTTATGTAGGGTTTGATGATGATTAACAGTAATATATGGGTTTTAAATATTCATTCATTCATTTTCATTTCGGCTTAGTCCCTTTATTAATCTGGGGTCGCCACAGCGGAATGAACCGCTAACTATTCCAGCATATGTTTTACACAGCGGATGGCCTTCCAGCTGCAACCCATCACTGGGAAACATCCACACACACTCATTCACACTCATACACTTCGGACAATTTAGCTTATCCAATTCCCCTATAGCGCATGTGTTTGATCTGTGGGGGAAACCGGAGCACCCGGAGGAAACCCACACCAACACGGGGAGAACATGCAAACTCCACACATGAATTAACTATGAATGAAAATGAGAAAATGAATGAATGAATGTTCAATTTCTGCACTTGAATACTGTTAGACTCGCCAAGAATCCATAAAGCGCCGTTTATTTCACTTTTATTTAGGCTCTATATGCTCGTAATTTATTATAATTTATGCAGATGCACTGCACAGAAACATTCTTGATCATCCCAGTTGATCTAAATTCATAAAATCTTTCATATCGCAACACATATCGTGGCTAAACAAAATCGGTATCGTTTTCGGTATCGTGCAGCACTAATACATAGTAGTTAAAGTAAAGCGTAAGCACTAATAATTAATGATAACAATCTCCAGCTGTATTGCATTGGAAACTTTGAGTTCACTCAACTAAATGTTTTTAATTCAGTGCTGTTGAAATCTTAGGTACGTCAAACTTGAAATCTTCATCCTTTAGTCCCTTATTTATCAGGGGTTGCCACAGTGGAATGAACCGCCAACTTATCCAGCATATGTTTTACGCAGCGGATGCCCTTCCAGCCGCAACCCAGCACTGGACAACACCCATACACGGTCATACACACACACACACTCATACACTACGGCCAATTTAGTGCATCAATTCCCCATGTGTTTGGACTGTGGAGGAAACCCACGCCAACACGGGGAGAACATGCAAACTCCACACAGAAACGCCAACTGACCCAGCTGGGACTCGAACCAGCGACCTTCTTGCTGTGAGGCCACAGTGCTAACCACTGAGCCACCGTGTCACCCTTTATAGTATTCAATACATATTAAATACCCAGAATGACTTGAAGAGCACAAATAATCCATATATTGAGACGAGTGTTTGTTCCGCTGTGCCGGCCTCTGATGAATGAAGCGACTAAGCCGAAGGAAAATGAATGAATGACTCTTGTTATAATTTGAAGTCCATATCGCACCTCCCTATTGACCTTATTCTGCAATGCGGAAGTAAAATCGGTGTAAACTACGAGACAAAAATCTAACGCTCAGGTTATGACCTTTAACCCCTGACTACCAAGCTGTGAGTGTCCAGCAGGTGGCGCCACAAAGCAAGCTCCTGCAGCACTGATAATACATGCAGTTTGTGTGTGTAAACGTAACATTCTGTAGTGATTTACTGATGGTTTAAGGCCATCCGGTGATTGCGGAAGTAAAAGCTCGTTTTGGAGAGCTTTCCCATTCAGTCGCCTATAGGAGAAATGACTAATAATACTAAGTCTTGAACCAAAAATATTCCGATAGCTGCGCTCGCTCGTACGGGACGAATATGGTCAATAGCCAACTAATAGATTTTCTCTGACAGCACAAGCCTTGTTTCAGCCAGGACGTCTGTGTTTGGACATCTTTTAAACACATCAGATGCTGGGAAGACACTTAAATGTGCTTGAAGAACACGAGCCCTCCTGATGTGTTGTCGACTCTGATATCTGCAGTATACCTGAAGCCTGTTAGGCAGTGGCACGCGCTAGTACAGCAGGATTGTTTCCCTCTCGGGTGCCTGTTCGACCATGAAACTGCGCTGTTAACTGAACACTACAGGTGCGCGGTGTGTCTGTCTGACAGCGGCTTTATTCTGCTGTTTTCCCACCCGTCTGATCAGCATGAGGATCTGGAGCTCGCGGTGAACAAACAACAGCACAGGTTTGATCATTAAGGAGGATCCGGACAGCCGTCACCAGATAAACCAGCGCTTCTCAAACTGTATTTCCTTTTAAAGCTATAATATTCAACAAATAAAGGGTATCGACAATACACCTTTAACTACTATATACTATAGGATATTATATAGGCACTATAATTTCATTAGTCAAAGCAGTGTTTCTCAACCACGTTCCTGGAGGACCACCAGCACTGGATGTCTCCTTTGTCTGTCACAACCATTACAGGTCTTTCAGTCTCTGCTAATGAGCTGATGATCTGAATCAGGTGAGTTTGGTTAAGGAGAGCTGGTGCTCCTCCAGGAACGTGGTTGAGAAACACTGAGCTAAAGCATAAAGTCGGCCATTCATAAAGCGTGTTTAATTGATCTGGTGTGCTAATTTTTGGGCTATGTTTTTGTCACTAAATTAAAAACATTCCGCGTAATTTGCGTAAATCCCGGGGGGGACGAAGGGCATGTGTGCCAGACCGCATCAACCCCCATTCGAGGGGGGTATATATATTTTATTGCGAAAGATATATGTATGTATACCTAAAATAATTGTTTAAATACACACAAAAAAAACAAATGCAAAAAATGCATTTAGAAACAGTTTGGTTCCCCCTCCCCTTCCTCACAGTGGTTTGGCCCACTGCCTGCTTTCCCAGCTTATCTCACCTGCTCTACACACTCGAGTCACTCAGGTGTGCGGCTGCGGTTCAATTAATGTTTATCTCCAGTAAGTAGGGTATTTTATTCACTTTAAATAAAGTGATTCCCTTTAGTCTAGTTGTTGCAGACTCATTCCTAAATTCGTTGTGGTTGATTAGCTGATTAGCGATGTAACTTTGCACGAATCTGCTTTATTAGCGATTAACATTAGCTTGTTTACAATCGCTTGTTGCAGAGCGCACTGCAGCTAACACGGCAAGAACTCATTGTTTTGTTTGTGACGACTTGGTATAATGTTAACTTATCACCAATAAGTTGGTATAATGTTAACTTATCACCAATAAGTTGGTATAATGTTAACTTATCTCCAATAAGTTGGTATAATGTTAACTTATCACATTGACGGCCACAATTAGCACGTTGTTTAGCTATGCGTTTACTAAATGAGCACTGCTACTTCCGAACTGACCCCAGCACCCCACATTGAGGTAAAGTGGGTTTCATATTCACACATTATTACTTTGTCCCTAATAATATTCATTCATTCACTTTATTTTCGGCTTAGTCCCTTTATTAAACTGGTGTCGCCACAGAGGAATGAACCGCCAACTTATCCAGCATATGTTTTATCACTGGGAAACATCCTTATACTTCTATTCACACACACACACTACAGACAATTTGGCTTACCCAATTCACCTATAGAGCATGTCTTTGGCCAACACGGGGAGAACATGCAAACTCCACACAGAAATGCCAACTGACCCAGCCGAGGCTCAAACCAGCAACCTTCTTGCTGTGAGGTGAGAGCGCTACCCACCGTGCTGCCCCACAGTCAGTTAAATGGTGATAATGTTGGTTTGAAGTCATACTTGCATGTTATTTCCATCCGAATATTCAAAGTACCATTGTAAATAATATAGGGAGCGTGTCACAAGTTGTCTCCAAAGGAATGTGCGAATATTAAAGCAACTTTAGCTCCATGCACCCCACTGTATATTTGTTTTTATGGTGTGTTTGGGATAGTTTTACTTTATGTGAAGCACTTTGAATGGCCGTTGTGTGTGAAATGTGCTACAGTGTGGATTAACTTGCCTTGCAGTGTCATGGATGAAATGAAATGACAGAAAAGGAAAATGGACACAAGATCATTTGTCAGTATGCCAAGTAAGTACAAACAGTTCACATATTAAGGCAATGTGGCTTTAAGGAACCCCTTATGAACATACTAATGTCACAATATCAATCACAGGCAAAGGAGACAGAAATGACTGAGGGACGGGTGGAGCAGGGTCAGGCAGATGAAGAGTGTCAGGTAAGTGTGTTCTGCTTTTATTGAAGGGATAATGAGTGTCTTTGGGGTGAACAATTTCTTTAATGTTTTATGAGTTGTGGCTGTTCAGCAGATGATCCTCACAGGCTCACCAATTTGCAGTATGATCTTTATATTTAACACGTGTAACGCAAGTATATATGTCAGTTAGTTATTATTTATTAATTTTCCTTCGGGTTAGTCCCTTTATTCATCAGGGGTCACCACAGCGGAATGAACCGGCAACTATTCCAGCATATGTTTTACACAGCGGATGCCCTTCTAGCTGCAACCCAGTACTGGAAAACACCCATAGACTCTCACATTCACACACACACACACACATTCATACACTACGGGCAGTTTAGTTCATCAATTCCCCTATAGCGCATGTGTTTGGACTGTAGGGGAAACCGGAGCACCCGGAGGAAACCCACGCCAACACTGGGAGAACATGCAAACTCCACACAGAAACGCCAACTGACCCAGCCGAGGCTCGAACCAGCGACCTTCTTACTGTGAGGCAACAGTACTAACCACTGAGCCACCGTGCCGCCCCAGTTATTATGAGTATGGATAAGATCTTTTCCTGCATGTTTCTCTGCTTCAGGAGTCAGTCTGTTCTGAGGCAGGGATAGTAGAGGAAGGGGCTGTAAATTAATATGTAAATGATTATTTAATCATTGATTTTGTCCCAAACATGACTTATTTTGAATATATTTGTCACAATAACAGCCATGTTTAAGTGGTATTGTATGCTAATGGCTTGACTGTAAACAACATAACAAACAATGCAATAAATAGTTTGAAAGAAAGCCAATACCTGCATATGCCTAATTAAATAATTGGTTCTGATTCATTTACAGTAGGGAATTTACAGCGTATACTCATGGAGTTATCCCTAAAGGACTGATGATATAATCTGATGACATCACAGTTCATATTACCTCTGCGTACTGACATTGCAATGCAAAAATATACCCTTTAAAAATGCTGTGGGTAAAATATAGTGTTGTGTTCAAGATTATATTTAAAATAAATGAAGCGAACCATTGCGTTTGTCCAAATCTCATCCAAATGTGTGCTTGAATATCATTTAGTAGAGTTTACCACTGAATGGTAAGGATTTTTGTCATATTTTCAACATTGTTGCGTGGTATCTTTCAAGATTGATCATCTTATTTCATGTGTGGTTTGGGATGTAACTTGAAACTGGCCTGATGTTTTGAACAGTCTTGTGAGTCAGTTCAGGGAGTCATTTAACTGAATCATTTAATGGCAGACTTTGGCTCAGGCATTTCAGAATGACGAAAATAGTCCAGTTATTTTGGGGGGGGCATCAATGAATGTATTAAATAAATGCACTTCCATCATAGTTTATTGTTGTTGTGCACTGATAATACACTGATTGCAAATGCAGACAGATGAGCACAGAACAAACACACCACAGACCGAAACGATGCTTCATCAACACTAGAGAGCGCCAGCTGACAACCACACTTCTGGTATTGCATTTAAACTTGTTGTCTTTTGTGTTGTCTATGGGCTACACACACACGCACGCACGCACGCACACAGCATCAGGTCAAAGATACGCTCTGTTTCTGATTTGCTCTGTGGAGGGAGAATGCGTTTTATTACTGTGGAAAGAGCTTGAACTAAAGCAGCAGCTCATGAGATCACACACATGAACACGCACGCACACACATACATATGCACGCACACACATACGCATGGGCACAAACACACACATATGCACTAACACACAAACATGCACACACACAGATATGCACATTCGCACGCACATAGACACACACATGCATGCACAGATATATGCTTGCGCACACATACACATGGACACACACAAGCAAACACATATGCACAAACTCACAGATGCAAATACACACACACACACACACACACACTTGGACACACACACTTATGCATGCACGCGCACACACAAATATGGGCACACACATATGCAAGCATGCACACATGCAAATACACGCGCACACACACATGCACAGACGCACATATGTACACACACATGTATTATTCTATCATCATTTCATTTCACTCACATCATTATTTTCACTGGATAATTGAAGAACAAATAAATAAATGGACGGATTAATAAATAAACAGTATTTCATTCATGGGAAACAGCTATAATATAAATCAACAGTTGATCAAATACATGCAGCCTTGGTGGAAACGAGGTTTTGTTGGGGAGGTGTATGTATCGTCTCAGTGAGCTACACACACACACACACACACACACACACACACACACACACACACACACACACACACACATACACACACGCGCGTTGGCAGCGTTTCAGGCTCATATTTGAGTGGAAACAGTGTGTCAGTGATGACAGGCACAGTTACACCTGGAGTCCCGCCCTCATCCGCTCTGACCCACAATCCTCTGGGCTCATGTGTGTACATTTACATGAGTTCACTCATAATAACTCGCGCGTTTACATTTTTAAAGTCATGGATTTTCTCTGCGAAATGTTTTATACCAAACTTGCTACATTCAGAATATCTTGTGGTTGGAGATTAATACAAAATATTTAAGGAAATGCATATTTTAAAGTTTGGTTTAGAAACTATCTTTACTATAGTAATTTATAGTAAACACACAGTGCTTTTGAACCATACTGTAATAAAGTGCTTGAAATAGTCTGTTGTGGTTCATTTTAGTTGCTATGGTAACACAACAACTATAGTAACTGATCTGCTGTGGTGATTCTACAGTTGCTATGGTAACACAACAACTATAGTAATTTCCCTGTTGTCGAGATTCTACAGTTGCTATGGTAACACAACAACTATAGTAATTGATTTGCTGTGCTGATTCTACAGTTGCTATGGTAACACAACAACTATAGTAATTGATCTGCTGTGGTGATTATACAGTTGCTATGGTAACACAACAATTATAGTAATGTCTCTGTTGTGTGATTCTACAGTTGCTATGGTAACACAACTACTATAATAATTAATCTGCTGTGGTGATTCTACAGTTGCTATTGAAACAACAACAATAGTAATCTGTTGTCGAAATTCTACGGTTGCTATGGTAACACAACAACTATAGTAATTGATCTGCTGTGGTGATTCTACAGTTGCTATTGAAACACAACAACAATAGTAATCTGTTGTCGAGATTCTATGGTTGCTATGGTAACACAACAAATAGTAATTGATCTGCTGTGAGGATTCTACAGTTGCTATGGTGACACAACATCTACAGTAATTTCTCTGCTGTGGTGATTCTGCAGTTGCTATGGTAACAGAACAGCTATAGAAATTAATCTTTTGTGGTGATTCTACAGTTGCTATGGTAACACAACAACTATAGTAATGTCTCTGTTGTGGTGATTCTACAGTTGCTATGGTAACACAACAACTATAGTCATATGAAAAATGAGCCAATACTGTAGTTTTCTACAACTATAGAGTATATTTTACTACAAAGCACTTTAGTTTACTGCACTATAGTTAATCCTACAGTATGCTGGAACAAAATGTTCTAAACACTGTAATGTAGCGTAAAATACACTTTAATAGTGTGGTATAAAATACTATGGTATTTATTAATTACTATAGTATTTCTTTCGTGTGGGTAGTGTACAACGATCTGATAAACATCTTTGAATGGTCAGTTTTATGAAGATTCTACATCAGAAATATCTTATATAGACAGCATATTATGAATGTCTATTTAACATCTGACAGGTGACGTCTAACAGACATATTAAAGATACACAAACACTATAAAATACAGCTTCCAGATGTACAAGCGTCAGATAGATGAACGCAAACGTCAGATAGATGAACACAAACATCAGATAGATGAACACAAACGTCAGATAGATGAACACAAACATCAGATAGATGAACACAAACGTCAGACTCTCGTACATATGTTGTCAGGGAAGTGATTTAGCCAGGAAATAACACACAACCTCATTTTTTTACATTCAGTGATTGTGTTGAACCACTATACACTGTAAGAAAAATCGGTATGTTTTATTGGCTAATTAAATTCAAAACAGGACTAATGTCCTATGCTAATGAGGGAGAGATGGTCACTAGTGGGCGGGGCTTTCCCCCTATGATGACATCATACAATGGGAGAATGTCAATCAAAGTGTTTCTGAAGACAATACAATTAATTCATGTTCACCATTAGAGGCTGTATGTGTTCCCTCACTGCTGGGTTTAAACCCCGTATAAAAGTGATTCTTGCATAATAGGTGCCCTTTAATAGTGTGTCAAACTGTGTTTACAGTAATACTTCATTGACTAATACAGACAGAATTATTCACCCCCTTTGAAATTGTGTGTGTGTGTGTGTTTCTCAGAGTTAATACAGTAGATGCAGGAGTGTGTTGTGATTGGTCAGGTCTCATCACAGAGCAGGTGTCTGCCGGGTCACGACCTCAGTCTGACGAGGGTCAAATAACTGGTTTTAAACGGTGTGTCCGCCACCTGTCCAGAGGTCAAAGGTCAGGGGCAGACGGGCCACCAACAGGACTTGACCAACCACACAGAGACTGTGGGAAACTCAGTAGACACACACACACACACACACACACACACACACACAGACACACACACACACACCTAAATACAGCCATATACACTGAGCAGCACACAGATCTCACCGACTCAGTCACACACAGCTCTCACACACACACACACTCGCACGCACATGCACACACACAAACTCTGAAAACACACACATGTATGAACACACACATGCACATACACACACACACACACACACACACACACACACACACATACATGCACAGATAAACACATATACAAACATGCACGCACAAATACACACCTCACACACACAAAACACAGACACACCTGACAATCTCACACACATATACACACTTCACAGACTCTCTCTCCTACACACACACACATTAGTGATGTGATTGCAGACGAAAAAGCCTATTATAACGAATAACAACAAATATTTCATGTTTACATCATGGAAACTTCCGGGTACATTGAAATAACTTCTGGTCACGCTGAAATTAATCTTGTGCTTCCACTACACATGTGCAGGTACAACATTGCATCTGTAATATAATGTGTGTGTAAGGATTTTCAGTGTGTTTCCTCCCAAACTGCCTCCCATAGTAAAGTGTGTATTTAAGGATGCTCTATGCTTGATGTACAGTCGAAGTCAGAATTATTCACCCTCCTGTGAATGTTTCTTTTGTCAAATATTTCCCAGATGATGTTGAACAGATTCAGGAGTTTCTCCCAGTATTTCCTATAATATTTGTTCTTCTGGAGAAAGTCTTATTTGTTTTATTTGGGCTAGAATAAAAGCAGTTCTTCATTGTTTTAAAGCCATTTTAAGGTCATTATTATTCGCCCCCTTCAGCAATATTAGTGTTGGATTGTCTCCAGAACAAACCACTGTTATACAATGACTTGCCTAATTACCCTAACTTTACCCTAATTACCCTAACTTTACCCTAATT
>CAIGQW010056566.1:0-13399 GCA_903798125.1 Danio choprae | reverse complement strand
GGAGATGAAGCGGCGCTGTTTTATCAGACTAAACACATGTTAGGCTTCAGTTATAATGCTGCTCCGTGCAGGTCAATAAAACACAACATATTAAAGCCTCGCTGCTGTTTCCCTGATTCTAGAAAACCTCACCGGAAATACAGGGTGTGTGACGACATTAGCATGAACACACACTCCAAACACTAGTTAAAACTGATTATCTGGATTTTAACATTCTTACAAACCTTTTCCTGACCAGAATTAGGACTTTTTTTCAGCAGGGTAGTGATTAGTAATTGTTTAATCATTCATATTTTATTTATTTACACCGATTCTTCGTCTGCACTCAAAGGTAGACTTCAGGGACTTACATAATGAGTTACAAATCCACTCAATGAGCTGCACAAACAATAAAGTGACGGCAACTAACATGAATAACGTCACTCCAACATCACAGAACAAAGTCAAGACTGCACACAAGACAAGGCGAGATCATTCATTCATTCATTTTCATTTCGGCTTAGTCCCTTTATTAATCTGGCGTCGCCAAAGCGGAATGAACCGCCAACTTATCCAGCATATGTTCTACGCAGCGGATGCCCTTCCAGCTGCAACCCATCTCTGGGAAACACCCATACACACCCATTCACACTCATACACTATGGACAATTAAGCTTACCCAATTCCCCTATAGCGCATGTGTTTGGACTGTGGGGGAAACCGGAGCACCCGGAGAAAACCCACGTCAACACGGGGAGAACATGCAAACTCCACACAGAAAAGCCTTTCTTCTTGCTGTGAGGTGAACGTGCTATCCACTGCGCCACCGTGAGGCCCACAAGGCGAGATCATTTATTATAATAGTAGTTCAGCAGAATTACCAGAAAACCTCCCGTGTAAACCAACGCAGACTGTAATGTCTGCAGTTGTGTGCAAACCTCATGACAATCATGTTTATGACAGATTTATGACAATTTATGCAGTCTTGATGATGTCAAGTTATCATACGCATGCATACAATCTCATTCATATGCATGATCAGGCTTATAAAGGTGTCATAACAGTCTTATGAACACCCCTTCATGTAAAGTGCTGTCATGAAAAACACCATCCAACACCATTATGCAGCATGGAATAATGTCAAGTTAAACAATGTCATCTTTGCATTTACAATGACACAACTGATTGGCGGCACGGTGGCGCAGTGGGTAGCACAATCGCCTCGCAGCAAGAAGATCGCTGGTTCGAGCCTCGGCTGGGTCAGTAGGCATTTCTGTGTGGAGTTTGCATGTTCTCCCCGTGTTGGTGTGGGTTTCCTCCGGGTGCTCCGGTTTCCCTCACAGTCCAAACACATGCGCTATAGGGGAATTGGGTAAGCTAAATTGTCCGTAGTGTATGAGTGTGAATGAGTGTGTGTGGATGTTTCCCAGTGATGGGTTGCAGCTGGAAGGGCATCCGCTGCGTAAAACATATGCTGGATAAGTTGGCGGTTCATGCCGCTGTGGCGACCCCAGATTAATAAAGGGACTAAGCCGAAGAGAAAATGAATGAATGACCAACACAACTGAATGACACTTTGTCATAAGCATGCATAAAATCACATTCATGATGTGTCATATCATGATTATAAAGGTCTTATGATAGTTTAATGAACACCTCCGTTACCATAAAAGCCACTATCCAGCATCATCCAGCATGGAAGAGCCAGGATAACATGTAAAACTACTCCGAATGTGTTTGTCTGACGGGAATAAATCATATACAGCAAAGAATGGCTTGAGGGTGGGTCAGTCATGGGGAAATGTACTATTCCTTTAACTATAAACATGTTAAAAGCCTCAATGCGCTGTAGAAATGCAGGCGGCCTGACATCTGGAGGCTCAGCATCTCTGATTCCTGCACCAAATGCTTTTCTTAATTAGATTTTCTGTCTTGTTTCTAGTCCAAAACTAATAATTCTGTGTGTGTTCACTGTAAAAGTGATTTATTATTAAGCATTTTGTGGTGTTTCTATGCTCCAAATGTCTGGAAATTCTTAAATCAAGAAGCGTTTTCTAGGCAAGCCAAGAGTATTGTGTTGGTTTCATGAATAATGTGTCAGAATGAAGTGAGTTTAGTAATCTAGTTTCTCTTTTTGACATATTTGTCTTCCCTTATTGTTAGATTATTGTGCTTAAAAGAAAAACTCACTTCATTCTGACACATTATTCATGAAACCAACACATTACTCATGGCTTGCCTAGAAAACGCTTCTTGATTTAACAATTTCCAGATATTTGGAGTATAGAAACACCATTCATTCATTCAT
Organism: Danio choprae; assembly: GCA_903798125.1. Classification (NCBI taxonomy): domain Eukaryota; kingdom Metazoa; phylum Chordata; class Actinopteri; order Cypriniformes; family Danionidae; genus Danio; species Danio choprae. Next base: position 11,112 of record CAIGQW010056566.1, on the reverse strand, counting down.
TCATTCATTCATTCATTCATTCATTCATTCATCCATTCATTCATTCATCCATTCATTCATTCATTCATTCATTCATTCATTCATCCATTCATTCATTCTTTCATTCATTCATCCATTCATTCATTCATTCATTCATTCATTTTCTTTTCGGCTTAGTCCCTTTATTAATCTGGGGTCGCCACAGCGGAATGAACCGCCAACTATTCCAGCATATGTTTTACACAGCGGATGGCCTTCCAGCTGCAACCCATCACTGGGAAACACCCATACACACTCATTCACACACATACACTACGGACAATTTAGGTTACCCATTTCCCCTATAGCGCATGTCTTTGGACTTATGGGGGAAATCGAAGCACCCGGAGAAAATCCACGCCAACACGGGGAGAACATGCAAACTCCACACAGAAACGCCAACCAAGCTCGAACCAGCGACCTTCTTGCTGTGAGGTGATCGTGCTACCCACTGCGCCACCGTGCAGCCTACAAAAAACACCACAAAATGCTTAATAATAAATCACTTTTAAAGTGAACACACACACACACACACACACTGCTGTAATCCCAGTCACGGCTCAGTGTGTTTAATCGATGTACATCGGTGTGTGTGTGTGTGTGTGTGTGTGTGTGTGTGTGTGTGTGTGTGTGGTCTGGTGTAACAGCTCAAAAGCTGAACAACCAGAGATTGCAAACTCTCCAAGGACAGATTTCTGGCAAGAACATGATTTGTGTCACACACACTCTCTCCGTGTGTGTGTCTGTGTGTGTGTGTGTGTGTGTGTGTGTGTCTGTCTGTGTGTGTGTGTGTGTGTGTTGGTTAAAGCTGGAGATGTGCAGTTAATCCATTCTTCTCAGTTGCAGACGGTGTGAAGCGGCTGATCTCTCACAGCTGCCTGCCGTTTATCTCTTGCCTTTCGGGAATCTCTGCTTCATACACCAGTTATGAGTGTATCTGACTGGATAATGGATCTCACACACTGCACAATATAAATACAAATCATACTTAGAGTCTTTGTTTCTAGTCCAAATATCGAAAACGTCTTAAATCAAAGCAGCATTTTCTAGACAAGCGAAACACATGGATGTTTTCAGAAATAAGGAGTCAAAATTAAGTGAGTTTCTCCTTAAAACAAGCACAATAATCTGGGTAATTAAGTCAAATTAAGTGGTTTTCGCGTTGACGGAAGATTATTTTGCTAGAATTGATCCGATTGGATGGATCACATGTCTGGAAATCATGTTTATGTAGGGTTTGATGATGATTAACAGTAATATATGGGTTTTAAATATTCATTCATTCATTTTCATTTCGGCTTAGTCCCTTTATTAATCTGGGGTCGCCACAGCGGAATGAACCGCTAACTATTCCAGCATATGTTTTACACAGCGGATGGCCTTCCAGCTGCAACCCATCACTGGGAAACATCCACACACACTCATTCACACTCATACACTTCGGACAATTTAGCTTATCCAATTCCCCTATAGCGCATGTGTTTGATCTGTGGGGGAAACCGGAGCACCCGGAGGAAACCCACACCAACACGGGGAGAACATGCAAACTCCACACATGAATTAACTATGAATGAAAATGAGAAAATGAATGAATGAATGTTCAATTTCTGCACTTGAATACTGTTAGACTCGCCAAGAATCCATAAAGCGCCGTTTATTTCACTTTTATTTAGGCTCTATATGCTCGTAATTTATTATAATTTATGCAGATGCACTGCACAGAAACATTCTTGATCATCCCAGTTGATCTAAATTCATAAAATCTTTCATATCGCAACACATATCGTGGCTAAACAAAATCGGTATCGTTTTCGGTATCGTGCAGCACTAATACATAGTAGTTAAAGTAAAGCGTAAGCACTAATAATTAATGATAACAATCTCCAGCTGTATTGCATTGGAAACTTTGAGTTCACTCAACTAAATGTTTTTAATTCAGTGCTGTTGAAATCTTAGGTACGTCAAACTTGAAATCTTCATCCTTTAGTCCCTTATTTATCAGGGGTTGCCACAGTGGAATGAACCGCCAACTTATCCAGCATATGTTTTACGCAGCGGATGCCCTTCCAGCCGCAACCCAGCACTGGACAACACCCATACACGGTCATACACACACACACACTCATACACTACGGCCAATTTAGTGCATCAATTCCCCATGTGTTTGGACTGTGGAGGAAACCCACGCCAACACGGGGAGAACATGCAAACTCCACACAGAAACGCCAACTGACCCAGCTGGGACTCGAACCAGCGACCTTCTTGCTGTGAGGCCACAGTGCTAACCACTGAGCCACCGTGTCACCCTTTATAGTATTCAATACATATTAAATACCCAGAATGACTTGAAGAGCACAAATAATCCATATATTGAGACGAGTGTTTGTTCCGCTGTGCCGGCCTCTGATGAATGAAGCGACTAAGCCGAAGGAAAATGAATGAATGACTCTTGTTATAATTTGAAGTCCATATCGCACCTCCCTATTGACCTTATTCTGCAATGCGGAAGTAAAATCGGTGTAAACTACGAGACAAAAATCTAACGCTCAGGTTATGACCTTTAACCCCTGACTACCAAGCTGTGAGTGTCCAGCAGGTGGCGCCACAAAGCAAGCTCCTGCAGCACTGATAATACATGCAGTTTGTGTGTGAAAACGTAACATTCTGTAGTGATTTACTGATGGTTTAAGGCCATCCGGTGATTGCGGAAGTAAAAGCTCGTTTTGGAGAGCTTTCCCATTCAGTCGCCTATAGGAGAAATGACTAATAATACTAAGTCTTGAACCAAAAATATTCCGATAGCTGCGCTCGCTCGTACGGGACGAATATGGTCAATAGCCAACTAATAGATTTTCTCTGACAGCACAAGCCTTGTTTCAGCCAGGACGTCTGTGTTTGGACATCTTTTAAACACATCAGATGCTGGGAAGACACTTAAATGTGCTTGAAGAACACGAGCCCTCCTGATGTGTTGTCGACTCTGATATCTGCAGTATACCTGAAGCCTGTTAGGCAGTGGCACGCGCTAGTACAGCAGGATTGTTTCCCTCTCGGGTGCCTGTTCGACCATGAAACTGCGCTGTTAGCTGAACACTACAGGTGCGCGGTGTGTCTGTCTGACAGCGGCTTTATTCTTCTGTTTTCCCACCCGTCTGATCAGCTTGAGGATCTGGAGCTCGCGGTGAACAAACAACAGCACAGGTTTGATCATTAAGGAGGATCCGGACAGCCGTCACCAGATAAAGCAGCGCTTCTCAAACTGTATTTAAAGCTATAACATTCAACAAATAAAGGGTATCGACAATAGGCCTTTAATTACTATATACTATAGGATATTATATGGGCACTATAATTTCATTAGTCAAAGCAGTGTTTCTCAACCACGTTCCTGGAGGACCACCAACACTGGATGTCTCCTTTGTCTGTTACACCCATTACAGGTCTTTCAGTCTCTGCTAATGAGCTGATGATCTGAATCAGGTGAGTTTGGTTAAGGAGAGCTGGTGCTCCTCCAGGAACGTGGTTGAGAAACACTGAGCTAAGGCTTAAAGTCGCCTATTCATAAAGCGTGTTTAATTGATCTGGTATGCTAATTTTCGGGCTATGTTTTTGTCACTAAATTAAAAACATTCCGCGTAATTTGCGTAAATCCCGGGGGGGACGAAGGGCATGTGTGCCAGACCGCATCAACCCCCATTCGAGGGGGGTATATATATTTTATTGCGAAAGATATATGTATGTATACCTAAAATAATTGTTTAAATACACACAAAAAAAACAAATGCAAAAAATGCATTTAGAAACAGTTTGGTTCCCCCTCCCCTTCCTCACAGTGGTTTGGCCCACTGCCTGCTTTCCCAGCTTATCTCACCTGCTCTACACACTCGAGTCACTCAGGTGTGCGGCTGCGGTTCAATTAATGTTTATCTCCAGTAAGTAGGGTATTTTATTCACTTTAAATAAAGTGATTCCCTTTAGTCTAGTTGTTGCAGACTCATTCCTAAATTCGTTGTGGTTGATTAGCTGATTAGCGATGTAACTTTGCACGAATCTGCTTTATTAGCGATTAACATTAGCTTGTTTACAATCGCTTGTTGCAGAGCGCACTGCAGCTAACACGGCAAGAACTCATTGTTTTGTTTGTGACGACTTGGTATAATGTTAACTTATCACCAATAAGTTGGTATAATGTTAACTTATCACCAATAAGTTGGTATAATGTTAACTTATCTCCAATAAGTTGGTATAATGTTAACTTATCACATTGACGGCCACAATTAGCACGTTGTTTAGCTATGCGTTTACTAAATGAGCACTGCTACTTCCGAACTGACCCCAGCACCCCACATTGAGGTAAAGTGGGTTTCATATTCACACATTATTACTTTGTCCCTAATAATATTCATTCATTCACTTTATTTTCGGCTTAGTCCCTTTATTAAACTGGTGTCGCCACAGAGGAATGAACCGCCAACTTATCCAGCATATGTTTTATCACTGGGAAACATCCTTATACTTCTATTCACACACACACACTACAGACAATTTGGCTTACCCAATTCACCTATAGAGCATGTCTTTGGCCAACACGGGGAGAACATGCAAACTCCACACAGAAATGCCAACTGACCCAGCCGAGGCTCAAACCAGCAACCTTCTTGCTGTGAGGTGAGAGCGCTACCCACCGTGCTGCCCCACAGTCAGTTAAATGGTGATAATGTTGGTTTGAAGTCATACTTGCATGTTATTTCCATCCGAATATTCAAAGTACCATTGTAAATAATATAGGGAGCGTGTCACAAGTTGTCTCCAAAGGAATGTGCGAATATTAAAGCAACTTTAGCTCCATGCACCCCACTGTATATTTGTTTTTATGGTGTGTTTGGGATAGTTTTACTTTATGTGAAGCACTTTGAATGGCCGTTGTGTGTGAAATGTGCTACAGTGTGGATTAACTTGCCTTGCAGTGTCATGGATGAAATGAAATGACAGAAAAGGAAAATGGACACAAGATCATTTGTCAGTATGCCAAGTAAGTACAAACAGTTCACATATTAAGGCAATGTGGCTTTAAGGAACCCCTTATGAACATACTAATGTCACAATATCAATCACAGGCAAAGGAGACAGAAATGACTGAGGGACGGGTGGAGCAGGGTCAGGCAGATGAAGAGTGTCAGGTAAGTGTGTTCTGCTTTTATTGAAGGGATAATGAGTGTCTTTGGGGTGAACAATTTCTTTAATGTTTTATGAGTTGTGGCTGTTCAGCAGATGATCCTCACAGGCTCACCAATTTGCAGTATGATCTGTCTATTTAACAAGTGTAATGCAAGTATATATGTAAGTTAGTTATTATTTATTAATTTTCCTTCGGGTTAGTCCCTTTATTCATCAGGGGTCACCACAGCGGAATGAACCGGCAACTATTCCAGCATATGTTTTACACAGCGGATGCCCTTCTAGCTGCAACCCAGTACTGGAAAACACCCATAGACTCTCACATTCACACACACACACACACATTCATACACTACGGGCAGTTTAGTTCATCAATTCCCCTATAGCGCATGTGTTTGGACTGTAGGGGAAACCGGAGCACCCGGAGGAAACCCACGCCAACACTGGGAGAACATGCAAACTCCACACAGAAACGCCAACTGACCCAGCCGAGGCTCGAACCAGCGACCTTCTTACTGTGAGGCAACAGTACTAACCACTGAGCCACCGTGCCGCCCCAGTTATTATGAGTATGGATAAGATCTTTTCCTGCATGTTTCTCTGCTTCAGGAGTCAGTCTGTTCTGAGGCAGGGATAGTAGAGGAAGGGGCTGTAAATTAATATGTAAATGATTAATTAATAATTGATTTTGTTACAAACATGACTTGGGGGCAGCATGGTGGCGCAGTGGGTAGCACAATCGCCTCACAGCCAGAAGGTCGCTGGTTCGAGCCTCGGCTGGGTCAGTTGGCATTTCTGTGTGGAGTTTGCATGTTCTCCCCGTGTTGGCATGGGTTTCCTCCGGGTGCTCCGGTTTCCCCCACAGTCCAAACACATGTGCTATAGGGGAATTGGGTAAGCTAAATTGTCCGTAGTGTATGAGTGTGAATGAGTGTGTGTGGATGTTTCCCAGTGATGGGTTGCAGCTGGAAGGGCATCCGCTGCGTGAAACATATGCTGGATAAGTTGGCGGTTCGTTCCCCTGTGGTGACCCCAGATTAATAAAGGGACTAAGCCGAAAAGAAAATGAATGAATGAATAAACAAACATGACTTATTTCAAATATATTTGTCACAATAACAGCCATGTTTAAGTGGTATTGTATGTTAATGGCTTGACTGTAAACAACATAACAAACAATGCAATGAATAGTTTGAAAGAAAGCCAATGCCTGCATATGCCTAATTAAATAATTGGTTCTGATTCATTTACAGTAGGGAATTTACAGCGTATACTCATGGAGTTATCCCTAAAGGACTGATGATATAATCTGATGACATCACAGTTCATATTACCTCTGCGTACTGACAATGCAATGCAAAAATATACCCTTTAAAAATGCTGTGGGTAAAATATAGTGTTGTGTTGAAGATTATATTTAAAATGAATGAAGCGAATCATTGGGTTTGTCCAAATCTCTGAGCTTAAATATACTTTAGTAGAGTTTACCGCTGAATGGTAAGGATTTTTGTTATATTTTCAACATTGTTGCATGGTATCTTTCAAGATTGATCATCTTATTTCATGTGTGGTTTGGGATGTAACTTGAAACTGGCCTGATGTTTTGAACTCAGTCTTGTGAGTCAGTTCAGGGAGTCATTTAACTGAATCATTTAATGGCAGACTTTGGCTCAGGCATTTCAGAATGACGAAAATAGTCCAGTTATTTTGGGGGGGCATCAATAAATGTATTAAATAAATGCTCTTCCATCATAGTTTATTCTTGTTCACTGATCATTCATCTGCAAATGCAGACAGATGAGCACAGAACGAACACACCACAGACCGAAACGATGCTTCATCAACACTAGAGAGCGCCAGCTGACAACCACACTTCTGGTATTGCATTTAAACTTGTTGTCTTTTGTGTTGTCTATGGGCTGCACACACACACACACACACACACACACACACGCACACACACACACAGCATCAGGTCAAAGATACGCTCTGTTTCTGATTTGCTCTGTGGAGGGAGAATGCGTTTTATTACTGTGGAAAGAGCTTGAACTAAAGCAGCAGCTCATGAGATCACACACATGAACACGCACGCACACACATACATATGCACGCACACACATACGCATGGGCACAAATATGCACTAACACACAAACATGCACACACACAGATATGCACATTCGCACGCACGTAGACACACACATGCATGCACAGATATATGCTTGCGCACACATACACATGGACACACACAAGCAAACACCTATGCACGCACATATGCACAAACTCACAGATGCAAATACACACACACACTTGGACACACACACTTGGACACACACACTTATGCATGCACGCGCACACACAAATATGGGCACACACATATGCAAGCATGCACACATGCAAATACACGCGCACACACACATGCACAGACGCACATATGTACACACACATGTATTATTCTATCATCATTTCATTTCACTCACATCATTATTTTCACTGGATAATTGAAGAACAAATAAATAAATGGACGGATTAATAAATAAACAGTATTTCATTCATGGGAAACAGCTATAATATAAATCAACAGTTGATCAAATACATGCAGCCTTGGTGGAAACGAGGTTTTGTTGGGGAGGTGTATGTATCGTCTCAGTGAGCTACACACACACACACACACACACACACACACACACACACACACACACACACACACACACATACACACACGCGCGTTGGCAGCGTTTCAGGCTCATATTTGAGTGGAAACAGTGTGTCAGTGATGACAGGCACAGTTACACCTGGAGTCCCGCCCTCATCCGCTCTGACCCACAATCCTCTGGGCTCATGTGTGTACATTTACATGAGTTCACTCATAATAACTCGCGCGTTTACATTTTTAAAGTCATGGATTTTCTCTGCGAAATGTTTTATACCAAACTTGCTACATTCAGAATATCTTGTGGTTGGAGATTAATACAAAATATTTAAGGAAATGCATATTTTAAAGTTTGGTTTAGAAACTATCTTTACTATAGTAATTTATAGTAAACACACAGTGCTTTTGAACCATACTGTAATAAAGTGCTTGAAATAGTCTGTTGTGGTTCATTTTAGTTGCTATGGTAACACAACAACTATAGTAACTGATCTGCTGTGGTGATTCTACAGTTGCTATGGTAACACAACAACTATAGTAATTTCCCTGTTGTCGAGATTCTACAGTTGCTATGGTAACACAACAACTATAGTAATTGATTTGCTGTGCTGATTCTACAGTTGCTATGGTAACACAACAACTATAGTAATTGATCTGCTGTGGTGATTATACAGTTGCTATGGTAACACAACAATTATAGTAATGTCTCTGTTGTGTGATTCTACAGTTGCTATGGTAACACAACTACTATAATAATTAATCTGCTGTGGTGATTCTACAGTTGCTATTGAAACAACAACAATAGTAATCTGTTGTCGAAATTCTACGGTTGCTATGGTAACACAACAACTATAGTAATTGATCTGCTGTGGTGATTCTACAGTTGCTATTGAAACACAACAACAATAGTAATCTGTTGTCGAGATTCTATGGTTGCTATGGTAACACAACAAATAGTAATTGATCTGCTGTGAGGATTCTACAGTTGCTATGGTGACACAACATCTACAGTAATTTCTCTGCTGTGGTGATTCTGCAGTTGCTATGGTAACAGAACAGCTATAGAAATTAATCTTTTGTGGTGATTCTACAGTTGCTATGGTAACACAACAACTATAGTAATGTCTCTGTTGTGGTGATTCTACAGTTGCTATGGTAACACAACAACTATAGTCATATGAAAAATGAGCCAATACTGTAGTTTTCTACAACTATAGAGGATATTTTACTACAAAGCACTTTAGTTTACTGCACTATAGTTAATCCTACAGTATGCTGGAACAAAATGTTCTAAACACTGTAATGTAGCGTAAAATACACTTTAATAGTGTGGTATAAAATACTATGGTATTTATTAATTACTATAGTATTTCTTTCGTGTGGGTAGTGTACAACGATCTGATAAACATCTTTGAATGGTCAGTTTTATGAAGATTCTACATCAGAAATATCTTATATAGACAGCATATTATGAATGTCTATTTAACATCTGACAGGTGACGTCTAACAGACATATTAAAGATACACAAACACTATAAAATACAGCTTCCAGATGTACAAGCGTCAGATAGATGAACGCAAACGTCAGATAGATGAACACAAACATCAGATAGATGAACACAAACGTCAGATAGATGAACACAAACATCAGATAGATGAACACAAACGTCAGACTCTCGTACATATGTTGTCAGGGAAGTGATTTAGCCAGGAAATAACACACAACCTCATTTTTTTACATTCAGTGATTGTGTTGAACCACTATACACTGTAAGAAAAATCGGTATGTTTTATTGGCTAATTAAATTCAAAACAGGACTAATGTCCTATGCTAATGAGGGAGAGATGGTCACTAGTGGGCGGGGCTTTCCCCCTATGATGACATCATACAATGGGAGAATGTCAATCAAAGTGTTTCTGAAGACAATACAATTAATTCATGTTCACCATTAGAGGCTGTATGTGTTCCCTCACTGCTGGGTTTAAACCCCGTATAAAAGTGATTCTTGCATAATAGGTGCCCTTTAATAGTGTGTCAAACTGTGTTTACAGTAATACTTCATTGACTAATACAGACAGAATTATTCACCCCCTTTGAAATTGTGTGTGTGTGTGTGTTTCTCAGAGTTAATACAGTAGATGCAGGAGTGTGTTGTGATTGGTCAGGTCTCATCACAGAGCAGGTGTCTGCCGGGTCACGACCTCAGTCTGACGAGGGTCAAATAACTGGTTTTAAACGGTGTGTCCGCCACCTGTCCAGAGGTCAAAGGTCAGGGGCAGACGGGCCACCAACAGGACTTGACCAACCACACAGAGACTGTGGGAAACTTAGTAGACACACACACACACACACACACACACAGACACACACACACACACCTAAATACAGCCATATACACTGAGCAGCACACAGATCTCACCGACTCAGTCACACACAGCTCTCACACACACACACACTCGCACGCACATGCACACACACAAACTCTGAAAACACACACATGTATGAACACACACATGCACATACACACACACACACACACACACACACACACACACACACATACATGCACAGATAAACACATATACAAACATGCACGCACAAATACACACCTCACACACACAAAACACAGACACACCTGACAATCTCACACACATATACACACTTCACAGACTCTCTCTCCTACACACACACACATTAGTGATGTGATTGCAGACGAAAAAGCCTATTATAACGAATAACAACAAATATTTCATGTTTACATCATGGAAACTTCCGGGTACATTGAAATAACTTCTGGTCACGCTGAAATTAATCTTGTGCTTCCACTACACATGTGCAGGTACAACATTGCATCTGTAATATAATGTGTGTGTAAGGATTTTCAGTGTGTTTCCTCCCAAACTGCCTCCCATAGTAAAGTGTGTATTTAAGGATGCTCTATGCTTGATGTACAGTCGAAGTCAGAATTATTCACCCTCCTGTGAATGTTTCTTTTGTCAAATATTTCCCAGATGATGTTGAACAGATTCAGGAGTTTCTCCCAGTATTTCCTATAATATTTGTTCTTCTGGAGAAAGTCTTATTTGTTTTATTTGGGCTAGAATAAAAGCAGTTCTTCATTGTTTTAAAGCCATTTTAAGGTCATTATTATTCGCCCCCTTCAGCAATATTAGTGTTGGATTGTCTCCAGAACAAACCACTGTTATACAATGACTTGCCTAATTACCCTAACTTTACCCTAATTACCCTAACTTTACCCTAATT
>CAIGQW010056563.1:38721-49446 GCA_903798125.1 Danio choprae | reverse complement strand
TTAAAATTATAAAGCCCAAGATAAAACCAGCGTTTGGCACTGGCACGTGTGATCAAATATTTGGAAATAGCGGCCCGACCATGTATATTGACCCTGTGGAGCTCCCAACAAACAGTTTTGGTGGAAACAGCAGAGTTGACATGCACATTTATTTCTGCAGGGAGTTGGGCAGCTGTGGTTTTATGGGTTTTTTTCTTGGCGGTTTGCTAACATTAGCCTAGATACCGTGGCTCTTGATACATCACAAAGACTTGCTGTCTTGGTCACAGATGCACAAGCGAGACGCGCACCAACAATTTGTCTTCTCAAAATGTTGTGTGCATTGTAATATTTTAAGTAAAACTGTGCTATTACTCTTCGCACTTACTGTGGAATGTGCTATCAATGAAGATTGTCCAACAGGCTGGTCAGATTTAGCCATGAAAGCTTCAATACTAAATTGACCAGTGTTTCAGGTTCATTGTCCAACCCCTGTATTTTTCAAACGGTTTTGGGACAGAATCACACTGTCCCATACTGGCACACTAGATGCAACTCTTCTAACTGATTTGAACCCCCCCTAAACCCCCCCATACGAGTATAAAGTACGAGCCTAAGTCTAGGGTGCAGCTTCTTGGTTCCTGAGTTGCAGTTGTTTACACTGTATCACATAACAGTTGATTGTGAAATATTTTGTACTGAGGAATTTTCATGAATGGACTTATTGCACAGATGGTTCAATCACAGTACTTGAGTTCACTGAGCTCCTCAGAGCAACCCATTTTTTCAATAATGTTTGTAGAAACATGGGCTGCACGGTGGTGCAGTGAGTAGCAAGATCGCAGCAAGAAGGTCGCTGATTCGAGCCTCGGCTGGGTCAGTTGGCATTTCTGTGTGGAGTTTGCATGTTCTCCCCGTGTTTGCGTGGGTTTCCTCCGGGTGCTCCGGTTTCCCCCACAAGTCCAAAGAAATATGGTATAGGGGAATTGGGTAGGCTAAATCGTCTGTAGTGTATGTGTGTGAATGAGTGTGTATGGATGTTTCCCAGTGATGGGTTGCGGCTGGAAGGGCATCCGCTGCGTAAAACATATGCTGGATAAGTTGGCGGTTCATTCCGCTGTGGCGACCCCAGATTAATAAAGGGACTAAGCCAAAAAGAAAATGAATGAATGAATGTTTGTAGAAACATCTACAATGCCTAGTGCTTGATTTTATACACCTCTGACCATTGAAGTTTATGAACAACTTAATTCAATTATGTGGAGGATTAAGCCAAAATCTTTGGCAATCTAGTGTAAATAAAAGTTGCAGAGTCATGCTAATTATTACTAATTTCCTCTCTTATAGTCTTGCTGGCTGTAATCTCACTGCTCAGGATTGTGAAATTGTGTCATCAGTTCTTCAATCCTCAAACTGTGTCCTGAGAGAGCTGGACCTGAGTAACAATGACCTGCAGGATTCAGGAGTGAAGCTGCTCTCTGATGGACTGAAGAGTCCAAACTGTCAGCTGGAGATACTGAGGTGTGTAAGATTTGATATCTTAGATGATACAGACTTTGAAGGTTGTTACTGTAGTGACTTTCCAGATGTTTAATACTGCATTACTTTTTAACTAATGTGTGTGTCTGCAGGTTGTCTGGCTGTATGGTGACAGAGGAAGGCTGTGGTTTTGTGTCTTCAGCTCTGAGTTCAAACCCCTCACACCTGAGAGAGCTGGATCTGAGCTACAATCACCCAGGACAATCAGGAGTCCTGCTGCTCAGACACACACTGGAGGATCCACACTATACACTGCAGGAACTCAAGTATGTGCTGCAGTTATGTGTCAAAGCAGCTTAACATAGAAGTTTTAGTGAATTGAAACTGCTTCAGTCCAGTTTCCAGAGTTGAAGTTCAGTTTAGTTCACTTCAGTGTAATATAAATTTCACTGCTGAAAGCCCAAACACTGGAGAGCAAATCCAATGTTGTGCAGTTCCACAGGTCCCAATCTATTCCAGGTTATTGGAGAGTAGAATCTGACCTATAGCAGAACCTTCAATCGGCACCTCCAAGTCTGAGGCCATAGTGTTTGACCAGAACGATGAGTAGAGTTTGACCAAGGTGGCTTGCCATCTCCAGATCAGAGGAGAGAGTTCGTGCCTAGTTGGAGGATTTCAAGTATCTTGGGGTTTTGTTCATGAATGAGGGAAGGGTAGAACATGAGATTGACAGATGGATCAGTGCTGTGGCAGCAGTAATGCAGTCTATGTACTGGTCCATTGTGGTGAAGAAGGAGCTGAGCTGAAAGGCAAAGCTCTCGGTTTACTGGTCAATCTACAGTAGGTTCCTATTCTGACCTATGGTCATGAGCTTTGGTACATGACCAAAAGGACAAGATCTTGAATACAAGGGGCTGAAACAAGCTTCCTTCACAGGGTGCACCCTTACAGTACGTTTCTACTACGCACCATTAGAGATGGGGTGAGGAGCTTCGTCACCTGGGAGGAGCTTAGAGTCAAGCCTCTGCTGCTCCACATCAAGAAAATAGTTGAGCTGGCTTGGGCATCTGATTCTGATGCCCACCTAGGGAGGAGGCCCCAAAACAAGACCCAAAACATGCTGGAGTGACTGTCTCCCCTCTTGCCCAGGAATACCTTGATCACCCCAGAGAAGCTGGAGGAAGTGTGGGTCTGGAGCTCCTTGCTGAGACTGCCCCCTCACATTGTTTCCGAATAGACATGGGCCGGTATTAGATTCTGATGGTGTGATAACCTTGGATAAAAATATCACAGTTTCATGGTAGGAACGGTATAACAGTAAATTTCTGTGGTTTTTAAACCTTGACTTTTCCAAACATCCGTAAAACATTAAACCGGTTATCGTCCTATGCCTGGTTCCGGATAAGTGGTTGATGATGGATGGATGATTGAATTAATAATTAAGACTTTGTGTCTTTCTAGTTTAGATCATGGAGAACATTCAAGAATCGCACCAGGACTGAACAAATGTAAGTCTTTTCTTCCTTTCTCACTCAATCACACAGCTTAAACACATTGTCTTCATATACTTTGGCTATAATATTTCTCTGCTTGTGTTCAGATGCGCTTCATCTCACACTGGATTCCAACACAGCACACAATAAACTTGTCCTGTCTGAGGAGAACAGAAAAATCACATTTGTGGAAGAGTGTCAGGCGTATCCTGATCATCCAGAGAGATTTGCGCACCATCCTCAGATTCTGAGTCGAGAGAATCTGATTGGACGCTGTTACTGGGAGGTTGAACGGAGTGGCGCAGGTGTTGATATAGCAGTCACATATAAGGAAATCACCAAGAAAGGTGGGAGTGACTCTTGGTTTGGGTACAATAATAAATCCTGGAGTCTCTACTGGTATACTAATGGATTCACTGCATGGCATATAAATGAGAGCCATCCCGTACCAGCTCTTTCATCTCCCTCTAATAGAGTAGGAGTGTACGTGGATGTGCCGTCCGGTTCTCTGTCCTTCTACAGCGTCTCTGAGACACACACACTCACACACTTACACACATACAACACCACATTCACTGAACCCCTCTATGCTGGGTTCAGAGCTTATCCTCAATCCTCTGTGTCTCTGTGTCAGATTGAACATCATTCTGTGATCGCAGACTGAGACATCACAAACAACCGAGATTTTGTTTAATTACAAGTAATTAGCACTTTAATCAATTTTTGAGTTTAATTTATTGGAATTATTTATTAATTTATTATTTAGGAGCCAGAATAACAACGCACTGCATAACCTACACCTTCATTTACAATAAAAATTCAGGATAATGTTATCTCAGAGAACTCGGAGAACAACTGACTGGAGGTTTTTGGTCACTTTCTCTAAAACCCACATGAAAAATGATACAGTATATATAATGAATACTGTATGGTGTGTTTTTAAAGCCGTACTATAGTAAAGTGCTTAAATTGATCTGTTGTGGTGATCCTACATTTGCTATGGTAACACAACACCTATAGTAATACAAACAAAATAACTGTATTAAATGAAATGTATAGTTGTACAACTATCAGGTACTACAATACACCACAGTTTACTGTAGTAAAAACTAAAGTATACTACATATGAGCAATATCACACAAGTAGCAGTGAGGTATGGCTGTATATCGGCACTGCTGGGAGGCGTGGGCTGGCTCGAGGCCGCAGGCTGAGTGCCTTAGTGCCCCAGCAGTGCCGATATACAGCCATATTGCACTGCTACTCATGTGATACTGCATTTTTACAACAGTTCAACGGCATAATCATGTAAATAATAAAAAAATCAAACACAGAGAATCTCAAAAACCCTTTCGTACGAGGAACTACTTTCTTCCGCCATTCATTCACATATGCAGCTGACATCAGAACAGCAAAAACCATTGCCAATTCACAAATGTCACTAGAGTTATCATTTGAAGGATTCTCCGGCATAATGTAGAGTATATTAATGTCTAAATGATTATAAAACAGCTGATTTTGCAGAGATCTCCCAGTATTTCTCTGTTGCAATAGGATATTAATAAAAATGAACCCTGAAAAAAGCCAAAGTAAACACTATTAGATTACTATGGTAAAAATACAACATACAAAAGAGAGAGATCGACTTACAATGTCACTTACCTGTTCTATAATGATTTGTTCAGTAGTGTTTCCTCCCCTAAGGACTTATGCAGTCTCTGTCGCCATCTTGTGGCTGAATGTCAACCATCAATTCCTTTGCAGTGTGACAGGCTGATGGCTGCTGATGCTCTGAAATCTCTGAAATTGTGCAATCATATTTTGAAAAAGGCACTGTCCTTATTAATAAACTGCATAGTTTCAATCTAAACAACTACATTCTCGCCGAAAAAAGCTCAATAGTACATTATGTTGTCCAACAGCTGCAATATTTGTCAAACTGTAGTGAGTTTATTCCTCTGTTTGGTGTGGGCAGAGTAACACACAACAAGGGTGAAGAGGCTGTACGAGTGCTGATATTATTACAATATTGCACGGCTATTAGCCAGTCAGAATTGAAAACCAGACAGAACTGTTGTATACAATTTATCAGTTCACTAATATATATATATATATATATATATATATACTAGTGTGTGTGTATGTGTGTGTATTACTGAATCCAAAACACAATCAATTAGTTATTTACCAGTTTACTGAATGAGCAGACAAGCACAAACCCAACCAGTGATATTACAGCACAA
This sequence comes from Danio choprae, assembly GCA_903798125.1. NCBI lineage: Eukaryota > Metazoa > Chordata > Actinopteri > Cypriniformes > Danionidae > Danio > Danio choprae. The sequence continues at coordinate 44,254 of CAIGQW010056563.1, read as the reverse complement.
GCAATAAAAATATACTGCTTAACAACAGAGTAAAGTACCATTAAAAACCTTGAAATACAGTCATTTTCTTAAAGATTTCAGACTAAGACATAAGATTATAATACAATGGAAAATAACACGTAATGTAAAATTACTGGTCATTGAATGAATCGATGAAATGGTTGATTTCATTTGAATTAAATGTAATAATAAAATGATGATAAATGACTAAAGTAAAGAATAAGAAGGAAGATAAAACAGCACAGATGAACAGAAAACACCCCTCATTACAATGTTTACAGTAGATTATATAATCAAGTAGGGAATGTACCCTCTTCTAAGAACTTTCCAAAGATATGTTACTATAAAAACTAATAAAACTTGTGTTTTTAATAATGACTTGTATCGAGGTAATTTTCTGGCAGGAAAAAAAGGCCTTCAGCATGGTGATATACATGTTTTACCCTGATCACCTGTGCTGTTTTCCCTCTAAACCAAGTTTACTCTTCATGTCTTCACAGTCCAGGAAACAGGTAGAACTTCTTTCCAATGGACGTCCTTTCAATGCACGGCATGAGTTTCTTCTGATATAGAAAACGTGGGTCTTTCTCCATACATAAGGTAACCTATAAAAATATATTCGAACATGTTTCTATCAAAGCATATTTTCATGTTAAAGTCTGTGAACCAGAAGTTGCTACAGACTTTATATCAGTATGATGATGTATTCCCAACTGAAATGGAATATTGAGTAGGGGGCGGGGCTTTATTTTAGGGCCCCTCCTCTATTCTTTCACTCACAGCATATTAACAGTTGAAGGGGCGTGGCTCAGCATATTTCGCCCAATCAGAGTCATCAGAGAAAGACTGCGGTTCCAGAGAGGAACCAAATGGGCAGATTTTGATTGAAGACTATAAAGTGTGTGTGAAAGTCGGCGCAATAGCCTAGTGGTTAGCGCGCTGACATATGGTGCAGTAGCACTTCAGGGCGTCCCGAGTTCGAATCCCGGCTCGAGGACATTTCCCGTCCCTACCCCCTCTCTCTCTCCAACTTCGCTTCCTGTCTATAATACTGTCCTATCCACTTAATAAAGGCAAAAAGGCCAAAAATAAATCTTTAAAAAAAAAAAAAAAGTGTGTGTGAAATCATAATGTACAACATTTATTATGCTAGCTCACAATGTTATTATTAAGGTGAATAGTTAATCCGTGCAGGTTAATCCACTGAAAAAATGTATACTTTGTTTTGGTTTTGCTTCCACATTTGGAGTGGCGGTCCTTTTGTTGACATGTAGGGTTTCCATAGCAACTGCATATTGATGTGATTGATATCCTCTCTTACTGTTAGAGGGAATGACGTGCAAAAGAAAGCTCCGCCCCCTACTCAATATTCAGTTTCAGTTGGAAGTACATCAACATACTGAATTTAGTTTCACACGGACTTTAAAAGCAGCAAATCCATTCATTATACCCGAGCAAAGCACTTGGAGTGAAGGAAAATAATGTAAAAGGTTGTTCTGAAGGAACTAAGATGGCAAGTTCAGCATTTACCTTCCTAAACAGCTCCATAATGTCATCCTTGTAGGCTGATGAACTGAACACATCCACTATGGAGCTGATAAAAAAACTTCCATCGACTGGATCCCTGTATGCAGCAATATCTGTGGAAATGATTCATTGGTAGGTTGTAAAATTCACAAAGCAAACTAAATACACTGGCTAACATGAACAGACGGTGTTTTGTGTATTTGCTAACGGCAGTTTATCTGACTGAGGTATCGTTGAGGACAGCGCCGCACGATATTCAGACCCCAGATGACTTGAGTAGCTCAATTTGGAAAGAAATCATCATTTTAGACTGACTGGGATGACTTTGTAGAACAGTTAAACTGCGATAAATATAATATGCCAGTGTGTTATTAGCAAACTCACTAGGCAGGGTGGACATAAAACAGACAAAGTCTTTCTCCTTGTGCACCCACGAGTCTGATGCAAGCACACAATCTCGAACATACACACCACCGTCTTCCTCTGGACACAGAAACAGTTCACAATATTACTGTTCACACAGACATGTCTGCATTTGATCGGCTGTGTCGTACCTCCTCTGCAGGCCTGAATGAGGATAACCTTGGGTTTGTCGATCAGAGCCCGACAGTTCTCTGAGTTCAGATGGGAGAAAGTGTCTTCAACAAAGTAGACATCGTTACAGTTTTGTGGCCAGTCGTAATCGACACCTAAAATGGCATCTTTGTTTTCAATTCTTTCCCCATGAGACATGATGACTACAAAGGTGCTGTCTGAGTCTTGATGTTCATGACGTCTAGAGAATTCCCAGACTGCTCTGCCGATTTCCTGAGAATAAATGAAATGTTTTAAAAATGCATGGTATAGCAAACATAGCACACTTTAAAGGGGTAGTGCACACCAAACATTCATTCATTCATTCATTTTCCTTTGGCTTAGTCCCTTTTTTATCAGGGGTCACCACGGCGGAATGAACCGGCAACTTATCCAGCATATGTTTTACGCAGCGGATGCCCTTTCAGCTGCAACCCAGTACTGGGAAACACCCATACATTCACACACACACACACACACACACACACACACACTCATACACTATGGGCAATTTAGTTCATCAATTCCCCTATAGCGCATGTGTTTGGACTGTGGGGGAAACCGGAGCACCCGGAGGAAACCCACGCCAAGACGGGGAGAACATGCAAACTCCACACAGAAATGCCAACTGGTCTAGCCAGGACTCAAACCAGCGACCTTCTTGCCTTGAGGCCACAGTGCTGACCATTGAGACACTGTGCCACCCACACCAAACATTTACTCACTATTTTACAAGTTTCTTTCTTCAATTCAACACAAAAGAAGATATTTTGAAGAAAGCTGGAAACCCGCAACCATTGACTTACATGAACCAAACCCTTTAGAGGTCAGTGGTTACACATTTCCAGCTTTCTTCAAAATATCTTCTTTTGTGTTCAACTGAAGAAAGAAACTCATGAAGGTTTGAAACGAGCCAAAGGGTGAGTAAATGATGACAGGATTTTCAGTTTCGGGTGAAATGTCCCTTTAAATATGCATTCACGTTTCAGTTTCCATACATGAAGTAGCTGTACATGTTGTAGGCATTACTGGTGTTAACTCTTACGCACTTTTCCAGTGAGATTTCTGTGTTTTATAACCGTAAAACCCAGAGCTGTCAGCAGCCACTCCATGTTCGCCTCATCTCTCTCCGCTCCGTGTCGGTTGTGTTGCTTATTGGTGAATTGTATGTTGGTGATTATCAGAGCCAAGCCTTTTCTTTGAGTGTTACTCACTGGTGTGTAAATCTATACGGACAAATAACAGAATTACACAAGATTAATCTATATAAAGAGAATCAGAACTTCCCAACCCTTGAGATAGCCTGGCAGTGTGCAGAGCTCTGGCGGATTACTTATGAATCTGCTTTAAAAAAAAAACAACGGTGATGAAAACCGACTGTGTTGTTGCCTCGTATTGGATGTTTCTGATTGTTTTCGTGAACTATTTGAGAAATGCCCAATGGCTGACTGTTAGTTTGGTGTGTCCTGGCTCTTAGGATGGGTGTCCACTGAAGTGTTTCTGTTGTTGTAAATGGTAGCACTGCGGTTTTTTGAGCGCCTGCAGGTGTTTTTTACGGTTAGCGCTGAAGGCTTGGCCTTTTTTTAGCTTATTTTAGCCCAAAACGCAGCAGCTATTAATGTCATTTTTGAGCTAGCCGTCCAATCACAGTGGAGTAGGGGCAGGACAATACCACACAACTGTCAACACATCTGCTAAAGACATTCAACTTGTACTGGTACATTCACATGGGGCGTCAGCATCAACGCTTGACAGAGGGCGTCTCTGAAGCTCAGTGCTGATGCGATCGTAATAGCAATGAAATTAGACTGCAATTGGCTGCTGTCTGAGCTGGGGTATTTGCATAAAGTGATCTGATTGGCTGACCCTACCATTAGCGCTTGAACAGTTGAGAAATTCCCAACTTCTGCCACAAGCGACGCTGCTGGCGCGGCGCAGACGAATTCACAATTCAGTTCCGCAATGGTTGACATTACCGACACTAGCGTTGACACTGATGCCCCGTGTGAATCGGGCGTAATGGTACAGTGACGATACTCTGTATCATAGCCATCGACAGAAATAAACACTGCGTTACAAAAATGCTCACAGCTGAATTTATGGTAAAGTAATGAATAAACTGACTACAACAGAGCCAGATTCTACCTAAGCCCCCGGAGAATATATATATATATATTATGAGAATATATGAGAGAGAGAGAGCAAGAGAGAATTAAAAATATATATTTATTTAATGCTTTAATTGTTCATATCTAAATATATTTGTGTGTTGCTGTACATCCCTGTGTGTGTATTAAGCAAAGTGTAAATGCGTTTTGAATCCGCATAGGTGCATAACACTGATGCACTCTTTAAATAACAAATAAAACCCCTGCACCATAGACTGTAGAGCAGCTCTTTGTTGGTCAATGGTGCAGTCTATTTGAGTTGCCTCAAAATGTCAACATGCCAACAACGAGCGCACAAAGTGGCACAATTGCATTTGCTGTTTAAACAACGTGCAGCAAAATCGTGCAAATGACACCGGTGCCAGTTTGAAAATAGCAACACAAAAAAAATCCCTTGCGACATGCAGGTGTCTTACTGTCCCGTAAAGCAAAATTTCAATAAAGGGGCTGTCTGAAAGCAGTTCTGTAGACTCTGAGTGTGCTCTGTTCATAAAAGTGGAGTGAAATACTTGCATCTCCTCTGTTTGCGTAAAGAAGTCTGCTTTTAAACTCTTGACTGCAGGGAATGATCTGCCGTGGTCTCTGCCAGTCAGACTGGATGGGCTGGAGCTCCTCAGACTTGGCAGTGTTCATGGGCTGCTGAACGGGCTGCGGGTCTTCAGGGTTTTGCTCATTTTCTTGTGCCGGCGGCTGAACTAAAGACAGAAAACACACCTCATGTTGTGGATTGTAAAATATGCATGTTATTCATTTATATTCATTTAAATGTATATATGGAAAGAGTGCTTAAAGTTCACCCTCAAATTAAACTGTACTCAGTCGGTAAAAAACCTTTACATTCTGAAGTAAGCTGAAAACCTGTAACTACTGACCTCCATAGCATGAAAAATCAAATACACTAAAAAAATGATTCCTTGGATTTACTAAGTGAAGTTTCACAAACTAATTTCGAGAGGAGCACGTGGTCTGATTGATCACAGCCGGTCTCTCATCAGCAATCACTAGTAAGCCAATCAGATTAATACAAACTCCCTATAAGTAGCCTGTCAAAAAACTACTCTCTTATCTTCGTTTTCCAAAGAAACCCCCCATCCACCCCATCTCCCCCTTTTCCTCCTTTACCAGGGGGAGCTCTCGAGAACTATCTGATCTCGTGCCCCCTTATATGCTTATTTACCAGGGGGAGCTCTCGAGAACTATCTGATCTCGTGCCCCCTTATATGCTTATTTACCAGGGGGAGCTCTCGAGAACTATCTGATCTCGT
>CAIGQW010056563.1:22714-33002 GCA_903798125.1 Danio choprae | reverse complement strand
CCCTCTATGATGTACAGCTGGGTGTAGATCTGGTTCAGGAGGGTTCGAGTCTCTTTCACATTGAATCCTTCAAATAATCTCTCATATTTGTTCTTCATGCTGGTTTTGAGCTGGTCTTTGGCTCTCTGCAGGTCTCCAGTCTCCAGTGTTTGTGTCTGCAGGACAGTGTCCTCCTGCAGGACATGGGTCTCATTGTGGGATGAAGAGGACACCCCAGGTCTGATCATCTGATGTATAGCCTTCCTGAAAAATGAAACGAGAGATCTATTACATGACCAGACATTTCTAAGGGTAATCAGTCTGAGTAATCATAAGCTCTACAATTATAAGTTTCACAATTTCTTTTAATGATTACAAAGATTGTATTATGCATTAATTTAAAATTAGCAAGTACACATGCAACTGGAATAGAAGAAAGGGATTGTCTAACATCACTGGTATAATAAAAGATTTGATTTAATCTGGTGTCTTACCCAGGGTCAGAGGTCACCAATGCATCACTAAAATTAATAGGTATTTCCATGGACCAGTCACTCTTTACAGACACACCACTGGGTTCTGATCTCTGCGTTTCTCTCCTGTTGATAAAACAATGCACATGCAAATGGAATAAAACAAAGAGATTGCCTAACATGACTGATATTATAAAAGATTTGATTTGATCTGGTGTCTTACCCGGGGTCAGAGGTCACCAATGCATCACTAAAATTAAGAGGTGGTTCAATGGACCAGTCACTCTTTACAGACACACCACTGGGTTCTGGAGACGCTGATCTCGGTCTCTTCCTCCTGCTGATACTGATAAAACACATTGTATTTTAGACCTACTGGTAGTCAATCATCACAAGCACTGACTTAAACAGTTATATCATCAATTTAAGAAAAATAGACTATAAACAGGTGGATGGGTAATTTACAGGCAGATCCTTCCCAAAAAGATGGACTGTAATAAATAGTTGGTAAATCATTCAGTCTGTCAGGAACAGTGACAGTGGATCTTCTGGAAAGTGACTCTGTGCCCTTTATAATGGTATTATGGTTTGCTAACTTGACTGCAGGCATCATGAATATTTTCTTTTATCTGCCTTGGCTTACCTGAGGTCAGAGGTCATTGCCTGGTCACTGGGCAGATTCTCTGTGGGTTCATCAGAGTTTGAGTCAGAGTCAGTGTCCTCTTCCTTCTCCTTCCCTCCATGCTTTTGGCGACTCATGTTAGATCCACAAACCCATACAAAGAGAAATAACAGATTAACCAATGTTAAATAGGCAGACAGGTGGATAATATTTGGGGCAGTTTTATGTACAACCATGATATGCTTTACTACTGCAGTTTGAACCCACTTTTGACCACGAAATATTTTTGAATGAACAGTCATTGAGTAGAATGAACCGCCAACAATTTCAGCATATGTTGTACGCAGCTGATGCCCTTCCAGCTGCAACCCAGTACTGGGAAACACTCATACACACTCATTTACACACACACACACACACACACTACAGCCAATTTAGTTTATTCAATTCCTATATAGCGCATGTGTTTGGACTTGTGAGGGAAACCGGAGCACCCGGAGGAAACCACTGAGCAACTGTGCCGCCCTGAAGAACATTTTAATAACAACAAATCTTTTGCACCGTAATCAACTTTCAGTGCAATGATAAAGTTGCATGGACGTTAAAGTTTCTTCGTGGACTTAATTAATGCTAGAACCTTTATTTTTAAGACTGAACAATGTCAAACCACATTGAGAGGTGTGTGCATGTCAGTCCACATTATAAAGAAAATTAATTGCATGTAATAATTATGATCAAACTGGAAAAACGGTCCTTTTAACTGGCTATGAGAATGGCATTGAGGGTAATGGACATCTTATTTGTTCATTACTACTCTTCATTGCAGACGTTCTCATCAAAAACTATCAACTAACAAACTCTTAAACGAAGATGTTTAAGAAATTAGATTCTGATTCTGACCTGTGAGAGATTTCCTTTTGGATCCCTGAAAAACTATCTTAGTATTGAACAGATATAGGACATAATGTGTCCTTAAGTAAAACCTTACGTTTCCTGCTCTTACCTGAAGCTGCAGGATGGCACAACACAGCTGAAACAACAGCATGCACACTAGCTCAAGATCACATGCTGATCTCACTGGTGTGATTTTAATGTACACGCACACAATGACATGAAGATCCAGCACATCTACAAGACAATAAAAAGTTTAAAGCAGTTCAAAAATAGCTATTTATTTATGTTATATCTTCCCAGGTCTTTAGAAATGTAACAAGCTGTTTCACTATGACAGTTTTTTTAACATTATAAAGACATCATCCCTTGCGTTTAGTTCAAATGGACTCCCCTTTGGTTATGTTGGTGCTGTTTTTGCCTCATTGACTTCCATTATAATCACATTAATTGATAGCAAAGCCACGACAGCATATATCATGCTTTCTTGATTGTTGCTGCTTTTCCCTGTTGGGAAGGGGCACAATTTGTCATTTTTACTGTTAGCATTAGCACTATTTAATTGACTGAATGTTGTACTTTTATAGTCACTAGCTGATAATATGCTTTCCCTCCAGGAGCCACAGTTCAGCAAAGTTAATAATACATACATAGAAATACCAAATAGAAATGTAGCAGCTGCATGTGTTTCTGTACCTGTGTGAGCTTTTCAAAAGAGTTGAAAAGCATTCGGGCACAAGACGTTGTACTGTTTGTAACATTGCTTTGTTAAATTATTTATACTACACACTGTTATTGTACACTTCAATATTCAATTCCTGTACTTGATTACTGCTAGACTCCTCACAAGTCCATAAAGTCCTGCTTATTTCAGGTGTATCATTAGTCTGTTTCCCAGTGATGGGTTGCAGCTGGAAGGGCATCCGCTGCGTAAAACATATGCTGGATAAGTTGGCGGTTCATTCCGCTGTGGCGACCCTAGATTAATAAAGGGACTAAGCCGAAATGAAAATGAATGAATCATTAGTCTGTTGTATTTATCTAGGCCGGTAATGTCTGGAACCAATACTCAAAACAACATTAGCATCATTTAGTTGACTGTGAACAATGTTGTACTTTAACAGTCATTGGCTGCTAATATGAATTCGCCATTTAGTATTAGTAATAATAATTAGTAATAATACTTTTCTGAAATTATATTATTAAGGAGAAAGACCAAACGTGTGAATATAAAACCAGCTTTACCTCAATTATCACACGCACTTTCCTGCAATAAACCATGCCAGTCAATCTAAAATGACGAATCATTTGCTAACTGAGCTATTAAAGTCTTCTGGTGAAATTGTATTCATATTGCAAAATATTAAGCATTTGTTATCAAGCAGAGATGAGACAGATGAGCTGCAATTAATAGGATAATTGTATAGAAACGTCTGTAAAACAACCCCTGTGGCCAAATACTGATGTGAAATATTTGTGGCCTGTCATATATAAATGCTATATATTAGGCATACAGCAGAGCACACCACACTTAGCTGAAGATGAGGGAAAAACAGCAGAAAAACGAGTCCACTTACTGTGCTGCACTGCTGAGAGGCTGATTTTCATATTAAACTGAACTGTAAATGCTATCAGGTCTTTTTTTTACGTTTAATGTTCTACTAACGGCGCTGAAATAGGAGTAAATAACGAATGCACCATGACCTGTGACGTGTCCGCCATTTTAACGTATAAGCTGTGGAAAAACCCCGTGTAGAGAATCTTCATTTCTCATTTTTCATCGTCATTTAAAAATAAACTCAGGACAAAATATACACGTTTAAATACCCATTCTGTTTCTTTCACTCCTTTTTTATGAACGCAGGCTGATCTACAGAAAGAAACGAGCTCCCTCTAAAGGCTGCAGACGGTAAAGTCTAGAAGGGATACAGCTGCGGATACACACATCAATATGGCATAATTTTTTGACACTATACAACAATTAATTCTTTTATTAATTACTGTTAGGGTTGGATTTAAGGGTAGACGTTAATAAAATACAATTTAACGGGTAATGTAATAAATAATATGAATAATTCTCGTTAACTTCTGACAGCCTTCGTATCCCTGATGCAGAGCTTGAGGCAGATTTTACGCCCCTGTTGTTCCTTGTGCGTCCACAAGGGGAAGGTCTAACAACATAATAGATGCTTCAGAACTTTCGCAATTTATTTTAATTTAACAGTCCAACAAATAAGTCTAAAAAATAAATAAACGATGCTTCCTAGAGAACGTAACAAAAATAGTGTACAGATATTACAGTATTATATCTAGGCTATTATATATTTATATAAAACTTTAAAATAACATTACAAATACCACTGACATCTTTCCATGCTTGAAACACAGAATTGAGAGGTTAAATAAGATACTGTACATTACAGCATGTGTTCAATACTTGTATATACAGTATATCTGACAGAATACATCATCATAACAGACCATTAGAGTAAATAAACAGCCATTCCCATTTCATCTGCCGTGTTGGTTACTCTTTCCTAATAAAATCACTAAAATAACTAAGAAAAAACCCAAACCGACGAGAAGCAGGAATTTATTTCTCTCCAGGAAGGAGAGTTGCTTTTCAACACCCACAGTAACATTAGCCGGGACGACCCGTAGCACGGCAGACTGATCCTCTGGGATAACAAAGGGAAAGAGCTTTTTCTCCATTGGCACTCTATTAAATGATCCAATGAAGAAATCCCTCCTGGCGTCAGAAAAAATCACTTTCCTCCACCCTTTCACGTGTAGCGATTCCTGAATAAACCTGGTCTCATACGTGTGCTCCAGCTTTACTCTCACCACTTCTACGTCTACCATCATCTCTGATCCATGCGATTCGCGAGTCATCAATCCATATGAGTCTCCATCACGTCGCAGTCCCCAGAAGCCATTCTCGTCAGTCAGCAGTTGTGTGTTGATTATTCCATCCATTGCAAGACACACTCCGAGGCTCCAGTGGCGGCTTTTTCCCACCTCAATCTCCCACGTATGATCCCAATTGCTGTATCCCACACTGCCCAGCACCACACGGCTCCTGTGCAGAGGAAGAGCGCTGGTTTCGTCCGGCAGATGGATTAATGAGGTCACAGAGGTCAGATCGTCTGACACAGAGAGCTCTGGTGCAGAGGTGTTTGGGTTTAGGATCACCGGGTCTGAGGAGAACAGCCAATGGTCAGATATGTTGAACATCACAGCAGTTATTAACACTAGAACTACACTAGAAGTATCAGTGGTTAGCACTGTCGCCTCACAGCAAGAAGGTCGCTGGTTCGAGCCTCGGCTGGGTCAGTTGGCATTTCTGTGTGGAGTTTGCATGTTCTCCCCGTGTTGGCATGGGTTTCCTCCGGGTGCTCCGGTTTCCCCCACAGTCCAAGCACATGCGCTATAGGGGAATTGATGAACTAAACTGGCCGTAGTGTATGAGTGCGTGTGAATGTGAGTGTGTATGGGTGTTTCCCAGTACTGTGTTGCAGCTGGAATGGCATCAGTTGTGTAAAACATATGCTGGAATAGTTGGCGGTTCATTCCAGTGGTGATCCCTGATAAATAAGGGACTAAGGCGAAGGAAAATGAATGATGAATGAACTTTGTTGAAATAAAACACACAAATCTATAATACTGACTTTTCCTTAATATATGTATATTTATAAAATATGAGTATATTTAAATAAATCAGAATGACCGCATTTCAGTGTCTGTACCTTTTGACTTTAAATATATACCCTGCTAACAAAAACAAAACTTTCTGATATCAAAAATAAAACTTTACTTCAGATTAGTCTTTCAAAACAGCATATTCAGTGCCGCTAAGAAGCCTTCACCCCTGCTCCTGAAGGTGAAAGTGAGGACGATCGCGGGGGTCCAACATAGCCTAATCATAAATCTATAGGCTGCATTACTGAAATATTTTTAGAGGGATGACTTAATTAAAATGATGACAGACCTTCAAATCATTCATTTTCTTTTCGGCTTAGGGACTTATCCAGCATATGTTTTACGCAGCGGATGCCCTTCCAGCTGCAACCCATCACTGGGAAACATCCACACACACTCATTCACTATGTACAATTTTAGCTTACCCAATTCCCCTATACCGCATGTCTTTAGACTGTGGGGGAAACCGGAGCACCCGGAGGAAACCCACGCCAACACGGGGAGAACATGCAAACTCCACACAGAAACGCCAACTGACCCAGCCGAGGCTTGAACCAGCGACCTTCTTGCTGTGAGGCGATTGTGCTACCCACTGCGCCACCATGAGGCCCGATGACAGACATTCAAATCATAATTCTAATATCTCAATAGAATCTTTGAATGTAAATATGACATGACAATATGACGTCTTGTATGAGAACAGTCAGAATGGCCTCTATGGTAATTCTAGTAGTAATAGAATTCTGGTAGCTCCAGTCTTAAAGGGATAGTTCACACAAAAATGAACATTTAATTACTATTTACTCTTCCTCAACTGGACCCAAACCTTCATAAGTTTCCATAACAACTGCATATTAATACCCTCCACGATGCGCGAAATAAAAAAAGCCCCGCCCCTACTCAATATTCCATTTCAGATGGAAGTACATTAACATATTGACATATACAGCCAATCAGATCGCTCTCCTTCACAAACGGCACCTCCCACCGACGTGAGCCCAATTAGAAACACCTTTGTGTGTCGCAACAGTAATGAATACAGTAATGAACGATCTCGAACTCACAGTAGGGGCAGATCTCCTTCATCTTCTCCCACACTTGATACTTCAAGTTGCCCAAATGTTTGGAAACATCGATTAGAGTTTCTGAACTCAGTTCCTGTTCTGGGAGAGTGCAGTCACTCCTAAACACACACATAGAGATGGAGGAAGAGTCCGCTTTTACATGTAAACACTCATGCACATTATAAAGAGAAAACAGAAGTCAACATACCTGTTCATAATCCTCTGATAATTCTGAGAAAAAGACAAAAGAGTTTAACCGTATTAAATAAAGATGAAAACTGTAACCATCACCTCAATGAGAGCTCATCACCTCATGCTAAAACCTTTGTGTCATTGTAATGTTATATATACTCACTATAAGATCAAATATATGCAAGAATGTAAACGTATTTGCAATAAGGGACATTTGTAAATGAGCTGTGCATTAAAAATAGCATTACATGAAAAAAGGGAGGCGGTTTGAGATATAAAATATACTATTACATTCACAAACTAGGTCACTCTTTACAATAAGGTTTCTTTAGTTAACGTATATTGCGACTTCCCGATTCCACCTAAAGTTGCTAGAGAAGCAGTGAAGGTCCTTCGATTGGTGACGTGCTGAATATCTGAGACAGACACGCTGAGCCCTAGATGTTAGTAGCAAAGTTGAAACATGGCATATAACAAGCGGCAATCTGTGGGTTGAATACCTGTTGCGTTAAGGCCGATTACTGCCTTGTAGCATGGCGTGTAGTGATAAGGAGTTGTCGCGTGTGCAGTAGCAGTCAACAAAAAATACGGCTGCCCCCCTCTCTTCTCTCTTCCTAACACCCGTGTGAGTGTGCACACACTTGATTTGCTCTAGCAGGTGCCAGGTATGCCCATATGACCAAAACCCAAACCAATCGATAAACAAATAAACATGATCATTGAATGAAGCTTAATATGGTTCCTATAATGTGTTTACTGACACGAACTTATTGTGAACAATACCTGGACACCGTTTATTAATCATAGTTCAACATTTACTAATGCATTATTAATCCAAATTCACCAAATTCATGTTTGTCATGCACCATGAGTTAACAAGAACATTGAAGTGTATTTCCATTTAGTAACATGACTGTAACAAATACTGTAACAAATGTTTTGTTGATTGTTTGTTCGTGCTAGTAAATGCATTAACACAAGCTTATTGTAAAGTGTCACCCCAAATTACTACACTGCACAAATGAAACCAAACATAAAGTGGAAAAATACATGTGCACAAATGATAAACATCAAAAATAAACACGTCTAGTCTGGCGTTATTCAATAATTATGTCATAAATTAGTGAGACTTTTATCATATCACTAGTATTCAAAGCTGTTTGATTGTGAGAGAAGCAACCTGCAGAAAGCTGATGTCGTCGTCTTCGATCCCTGCTTTCAGCTCTTTGATTCGGTCAGAAATGGACAGTATTTCTCCTTGTATCGATCGGTCAATCGTTCCTCTTTTTTCCTCCTCTTCTTCCTTTAGAGTGGATATTCTGCTCTCCTCCTCCTTTCTGAGGAACTGATGGAGCTTCTCAAACTCCACCTTTATTTTCCTCTCCGTCTCCTGAACTTGAGACTGAGTGTTAAGAGTAAAACTGTTAATAATGAACATGCACGAAATATCTCAATACAGAGAAGTGCGCTCTCGTCGCTAAAGGAGAATTGATCAATATTTTCCCTTTATCGCAAGTCACTTTAAGGAGATAGTACACCCAAAAATGCATCCCAGGCATATTCTGAAAACGTACCCCTATATACATATCTGGAGAGCGACAAATATGTCCCAGGAGCTACGTTTTGTTTTTTGCAGTTTTTGTTTTCATGAATAAAGGGGAAGGCCTTTTCTAAAAAGAGAAAGCCTTCCTGGCTTAGGCAAGAAGTCGGAAAGATTAACTGCTCTCGATCGACTAGTAAATGACAGAGAGATTATAATATGCGGTAAATGAACTGTGGCGACTGTAGAGTTATGAGTGACGAACCGCTATTATGGTGTGTGCGCCTTTAATTTCGCAGCGGCCCCTTTAAGAGAAGCTGCGCTAGGTTGGAATCTGCCAGAAAGTTTGTGGGCGTGGCTCACTCACTCACACACACACACACACACATTTACAAGTGAACAAATGTAAATGTGTAACGTTAAATGTAAATGTAATGGCCGCTGTGTTCAGATCTCAAATTTCTCTCATGAGTGCCATTCGAGCCTGCTGTTCTCGCGTAAATCCACCAGAGGCCACTGTCGACTGACTGACCGACTGAATGAATGATCGACTGACTCACCCTCCTCCTTCCCTAAACCCAACCGATAGTGTTTTCAAAAGCACCGATTGACCCGTCCACCATCTTCCCTAAACCCAACCGATAGTGTTTTCAAAAGCACTGATTGACCCGTCCACCATCTTTCCTAAACCCAACCGATAGTGTTTTCAAAAGCACTGATTGACCCGCCCACCATCTTCCCTAAACCCAACCGATAGTGTTTTCAAAAGCACTGATTGACCCGTCCACCATCATCCCTAAACCCAACCAATAGTGTTTTCAAAAGCACCGATTGACCCGCCCACCATCATCCCTAAACCCAACCGATAGTGTTTTCAAAAACACCGATTGACCCACCCACCATCTTCCCTAAACCCAACCGATAGTGTTTTCAAAAACACCGATTGACCCACCCACCATCTTCCCTAAACCCAACCGATAGTGTTTTCAAAAGTACAGATTGACCCGCCCACCATCTTCCCTAAACCCAACCGATAGTCTTTTCAAAAGCACTGATTGACCCGTCCACCATCATCCTTAAACCCAACCGATAGTGTTTTCAAAAGAACTGATTGACCCGTCCACCATCATCCTTAAACCCAACCGATAGTGTTTTCAAAAGCACTGATTGACTCGCCCACCATCTTTCCTAAACCCAACCGATAGTGTTTTCAAAAGCACTGATTGACCCGTCCACCATCTTCCCTAAACCCAACCAATAGTGTTTCCAAAAGCACTGATTGACCCGCCCACCATCTTCCCTAAACCCAACCGATAGTGTTTTCAAAAGCACTGATTGACCCACCGACCATCATCCCTAAACCCAACCGACAGTGTTTTCAAAAGCACTGATTGACCCGCCCACCATCTTCCCTAAACCTAACCAATAGTGTTTTCAAAAGCACTGATTGACCCGCCCACCATCATCCCTAAACCCAACCGACAGTGTTTTCAAAAGCACTGATTGTCCCGCCCACCATCTTCCCTAAACCTAACCAATAGTGTTTTCAAAAGCACTGATTGACCCGCCCACCATCATCCCTAAACCCAACCGACAGTGTTTTCAAAAGCACCGATTGACCCACCCACCATCTTCCCTAAACCCAACCGACAGTGTTTTCAAAAGCACTGATTGACCCGCCCACCATCTTCCCTAAACCCAACCGATAGTGTTTTTAAAAGCACAGATTGACCTGCCCACCATCTTCCCTAAACCCAACCGATAGTGTTTTCAAAAGCACCGATTGACCCGCCCACCATCTTCCCTAAACCCAACCGATAGTGTTTTC
>CAIGQW010056563.1:8200-22614 GCA_903798125.1 Danio choprae | reverse complement strand
CCACATTCTCACCCTGTTATTTACTTGTTTATTTTTTGGCTTCTGTTTTACCTGCTTTCTGGAACCGTTCTTCACCAGACTCAAACCCCGTCGTCGTGGTCAACTCCTCTCTGCGTCTTAAGTCCGCCGACATACATGATGAGCTACTGGACAAACTGGTAACAGCGGGAAAGCCGTCCACACGGAAGTAAGCGGTCAGCTGCTAACACGAAAAGGAACGGCATCATACCGCCCCGTAGCGTTCGTTTTAAAGACGAAATGCAGCCATACGTACCTCTGGCCACATAATTTGCGATCTCCAGAAATGTATACAGGGCTACGTTTTCAGAATGAGCCTGTGTTGCAAATATGAATACCGACTCACTAATTACAAGCCCTCAAGTGGTTATACACCTTCATGAGTGTCTTTTCTCTGTTGAACACAAAAGAAGATATTTAGAAGAAAGAAGAAAACCTGTAACCATTGACGTCTATAGTAAGGAAAACAGATACTATGGAAGTCAATGGTTACAGGTTTCCAACATTTATTAATATATCTTCTTTCATGTTCAACAGAAGAAAGAAACTCAAAGATTTAGATTCCTGAATTACAAACCAGTTTCCGTCACATCTACACATAGCTGAAAAGGGCTTTTACAGGAGTCACTATTCGATTCAGTCATTCACTCTTAAATACCTTTAATTATTGCGTAATTTCGTTAGTATGAGAACAAATGCATCCAGTTAAACCGAGACATTAAAAATCCTTTATTTGATAGCTTGGGGGTATGTATGTCTCTTGGACACTTGTTTTTAACTGTGATGTGTTTGTAAAGTTGTTTTAACGTGTATTTTAATTACATCTTTCTTTGGGGTGATGTTAACATGTTGTCCAGGGACTACAGATGAGAAATAGCCTTTGACTAATCGTGGTGCATTTACAGAAATGTTTTATTAACGCACTATTTCCCTGTTAACTAAAAAATAAATAAAAACAAACTATTCAGGCCACATAACCAGTCAGCCTACAGTACTTGTGTAACAACTCGCTGGTAGACATGATGAGACGGGAACACGATATTAAACAAAAGACGGATTTATTGACAAACACTTACTGGATACAAACTGGATGAGACAGGACATGCAGACGGGACAACGATGCTGACACAATACAATACCGGACAACGAAGGATACACACGGAAGGGTATAAATAGACAGGGGTGATGATAACTAAGGAGACACAGGGGATGAACACAGGTGAAATAAATGAACACTGATGATGGCGGGAAAAGGACAAAGGGAGCACATGATCACAACAAAAGCACACGACACGACAGAACACTGACAACTTAGTCCCTTATTTATCAAGTGTCACCACAGCGGAATGAACTGACAATTATTCCAGCATTATCCCATACCCTCTCGCATTCACACACTACGGTCAATTTAGTTAATCAATTCCCCTATAGCGCATGTGTTTGGACTGTGGGGGAAACCAGAGCACCCGGAGGAAACCCACGCCAACACGGGGAGAACATGCAAACTCCACACAGAAATGACAACTGGCACAGCCAGGATTCGAACCAGTGACCTTCTTGCTATGAGGCGACAGTGCTAACCACTGAGCCACCATGCCGCCAAGTTTTTGTTTAGTTATCTTTATTAAGATCTTTAAGTAGACTTTATTCTCACCTGAATGTACCGAGAGATTTTGGGATCCCGTGCTGTACCGTTCTGCAATGACAACAGAGCCTTTTCAGCAGATCGGAGAGCTGCTATCTGCTTCCCCTATGAAGATAACACACAATCACAACTTCATTTGAAGCCCGCTATCCTTTCATTGTTGAGCAAACTACCGCTTTTATATGTATTTCTCTAACCCTTGTGTGCTGTTGGGGGTGTTTTCATCCACTCTGGGGTGACTTTGAGTCTTAATTTGGCCACAAAGTTCTCTGTGTTTCAGAAAAATGTGATGATTTTTGCTGACAAATCTTGTTTTGACACATATTTTGGGAAAATGCTATATTTTAAAAACTCATCAATACACTCTGAGCAGATTGACTCCCCTTTGGTTATGTTGGGGGCTAATTTTGCCCCATTTACTTCCATTATAATCTAATTTTTTTGCAATGCCATGACAGCATATAATTAATCATACATTCATGGTTGTTGCTGGTTTTTCCTCTTAGGAAGTGCTAATATTTGTCATTTTTACTGTTTTACTCCACTGAACTCCATATAAAAGCCAGGAACCTGCCCAGGCCCATCTAAAGGGTTAATGCTGCCAACTGATGATCAACAGTAAAAATGACACATTGCTGGGAAAACCAGCAACAATCAAAAATACATAATAATATGCTGTCGTTGCTTTGCAATTCAAATAATGTAATTATAATGGAAGTCAATGAACCAAAAACAGCCACGAACAAAACGAAAGTGTAAACAACACACAAGGGTAGGTTACGACTAATCAATCTCACCCTGCGTTGTCGTACAGCCTGTTGTAAAGGCTCCGTCTTGTGCCATCCATGCCCACATTTCCTACACCTCGCACATAAAAGCTGTTCGTCGTTTTGACAGAAGAGCTCGATCTTCTCTCCGTGTTTCGGACACTGCTGTTCTTCGTCTTTGCGGTCTGTCCTGGTGTTTTGCTCTCTCAGGTAAGACTCGCAGGTGTTTCTCAGGCTAACGTTGGCCACCGGGCGCCGCCGTGAAACCTGCCGGCACACCGGGCAGTTTCTGGAGCCGCTGCAAGACCAGTGATCATAGATGCACTGACGGCAGAAACTGTGCCCACAGCTCAATAACACCGGGTCACGAAAGAGATCAGTGCACACCGCACACGACAGGTCATTCTCGAGCGCCATTTACACGGAGAAAAACGAAAGTACGCTGAAAACCAGTCCGAAATAAACACTAACGAGGACAGAAAAATGCAAACTGCTTTTAGTAAACATACACTTTCGTACGAGGAAATGACGTGCCAAAATTCAATTGGAAGAAAGTTTTGGGACTGGATCAATGATAGGCTTGTACAGCAGAGGGCGCTGTGCAATGTTGATACGCTCATGGTGGCGATGATTTACTTTTGTTATTAAACAGTACAAAATCTCATAGAGGTAACATAGTATTGTTGTGGCTATTTTCTTTAAGGAGGCTCTCTCAATGGTAAAGAAGACAAAGTCTTACCCAGGATGTCTTTTAAAGTTTTATTCTTTGCAAAGACGGTCAGACAGTCATACAGTAACACAGGTTCCTGCAGAGTGCGACACTCAGAGAAGAGTGTGTTCCCTTCTTATCTAGTTTCTTCCCTCTAAAGCCCACAAGGCCATAGGTGACATAGCGAATGAATCACGTCACAGTTATCTTAACACTCATGATTCTCTTTTAGGGCCTCACAGTGGTGCAGTGGGTAGCACGTTCGCCTCACAGCAAGAAGGTCGCTGGTTCGAGCCTTTGCTGGGTCAGTTGGTGTTTCTGTGTGGAGTTTGCATGTTCTCCCTGTGTTGGCGTGGGTTTCCTCCGGGTGCTCCGGTTTCCCCCACAAGTCCAAAGACATGCGGTATAGGGGAATTGGGTAGACTAAAATGTCCGTAGTGTATGAGTGTGAATGGGTGTGTATGGATGTTTCCCAGAGATGGGTTGCAGCTGGAAGGGCATCTGCTGCGTAAAACATATGCTGGATAAGTTGGCGGTTCATTCCGCTGTGGCGACCCCAGATTAATAAAGGGACTAAGCCGAAATGAAAATGAATGAATGATTCTCTTTTAGTCGTCTATATTTCTATCCCATCTCCCACACGGCTGTACAGGTCATAGGTCACCATACATGGAATACAATCTTGTCTTATGATAAAAAGCCGCCAAAGTGATCACGCATAGCTTAACTGTGTAATGTAGACATAGAAAAAGGAAAGAAGAACAGATTAGAAAATGCTTATAAAGGTATAAAAATGAATTTCCATAACAGTATCAAACCAAGTTTTCCTCGGACCAATTAAACCCCATCAGTTACTACCGGTTTTCTTACGTTCATAAACATACAGGAGCCTTGCTGTTTATGGTTTTTGTAAACAATAAAGCCGCTTAATTGTAAATACTTGTATATAAATATTTTTATTTCTTATTTGTACAGTTAAAAACCATAAACCATCTAGACTTATACGCCCTATTTTTTAATTGAATGGGATATATACACATCTTTATTGTTTACTTATGGCCTCACGGTGGCACGGTGGGTAGCACGTTCGCCTCACAGCAAGAAGGTCGCTGGTTCGAGCCTCGGCTGACCATTCAGAAACAGGCGATTAAGAATGTAAAGATTTGGATCTCATACAGCTGTGTTAACATTACACACTTACATTTGTTCACTTGTAAATGTGTGTGTGTGTGTGTGTGTGTGTGTGTGTGTGTGAGCCACGCCCACAAACTTTCTGGCAGATTCCAACCGAGCGCAGCTTCTCTTAAAGGGGCCGCCGCGAAATTAAAGGCGCACACACCATAATAGCGGTTCGTCACTCATAACTCTACAGTCGCCACAGTTCATTTACCGCATATTATAATCTCTCTGTCATTTACTAGTCGATCGAGAGCAGTTAATCTTTCCGACTTCTTCCCTAAGCCAGCTTTTTTTCTTTTTAGAAAAGGCCCTCCCCTTTAATTCTGCACCGGGGACCACCGTGAGTCTCTCCGTATTTAATGTCGGTGGGCATTATGGTCACTGGTCGCGTCAGCGCTCCACGATCAGTCTCTCTGCCCGATCTTCCGCCTTTTCTCCGGCCATGCATCTGCTGTGCTTCTTCTTCCTGCTGCTGTGGACCGGCCCGGCGCGCTGTTACTTCCCGGAGGAGCGCTGGAGCCCGGAGTCGGCTCTTCTGGCCCCGCGGGTGCTGGTCGCGCTGGTCTGCCGCAACTCCGCGCACTCCCTGCCGCATGTCCTCGGCGCCATCGACCGCTTAAACTACCCCAAAGACCGGATGGCTGTTTGGTGAGTTCTGGAGGATTTTATGAAGCTTTCGAGTAAACATAATGATTGGAGTCTTTCTGATTATTATTGTCATTTAATAAGTGACCGCCTCAACTACCCCAAAGGTCGGATGGCTATTTGGTTCTGGAGGTTCTGGATGTTTTAGGCTTTACGCATTCGAGTAAACAGAAAGGTTGAACACATGATCTCTTCCTGATTATGATTTAATAATATGCGCATTCTGTAAAGCTGATTTGGACTGATGATGATCGTGGAAAGCGCGATACAGATACACTCGAGTTGATGCGATTATACGCTCAGAAATGCTGGGTTGTTTTAACATAACTTTGAGTTAAATATTGATAAACCCAACATTTGGGTTAAAAATACATGTAATAAAAAAGCAGTTGGGTTGTCCATGTTTGACGTTGGGTTATTATAACAACCCAGCATGTTTTAGATGCGCATCTCGCAGGAATGATGCGTCGTTGTATAAAATCACTGAGTTGTATTAAGCTGGCGATGGGTCAAATGTGGACAAACCTGATAGCTGGGTTAAAAACGTAGTGTAAATTGCCCATTTAAAGTTAACGCATAGGCTATAAAATATATAAAGGTTATGCTAATACATTTTAGAGTGACTTTTACACTAGTCTTTCAGAAAGTAAAGAACAGACAGATGTGTGTGTGTGTGTGTGTGTGTGTGTGTGTGTAGGGAACTGAACTGGCGCAGCTGTGTTTAGATTTAGTTTTGAGATGAATTAGGATCAAGTGTTCTTCTGGTGACGTGTGATTCATTTCTGTTTGGAAACGAGAGAGGGAAGTTTGGATGCTGTGAATCGAGGAGAAATGAGCGCGTTCAGACGTGTCGAGGGCAGACAAACGCCCCTTCATGGCCCTAGAACAGCTCTGCCTCCTCGGATCCCATCAGCCGACGTGTCTCTCTGTGTGTGTGTGTGTGTGTGTGTGTGTGTGTGTGTGTGTGTGTGAGTGTGTGTGTGTGTGTGATCGGAGAAAACAACAGTCAGCTGCATGAATGAGGGTCAATGAGCTGAAAACTCTCCCTGCGGCGACAGAATGCTTTTATGAAACACCTCTGAGAGAAAAGAGAGTCTCTGTGTATTTATAACCGGGGACGCGTCTTTAACACGCTATCAAACTAATCTGGCTACTGTTTACACTTACTGAATGCTAATTCAGTTTATTAAGATGTAATAAGTGATTTAGAATGAATGAATATAAAAACATTTAAAAGGTTTTACACTCTAGGCTATTTACTGTTGTTGTTGTAATTATTATTATTATTATTATTATTATTAATAAAAAAATAGAAGTTCTTTGAAATGTGAAACTACATGCAAGTATATACTACAGTGTAAAACAATATTTGGCCTCACGGTGGCGCAGTGGGTAGCACGTTCGCCTCACAGCAAGAAGGTTGCTGGTTCGAGCCTCGGCTGGGTCAGTTGGCGTTTCGGTGTGGAGTTTGCATGTTCTCCCCGTGTCGGCGTGGGTTTCCTCCGGGTGCTCCGGTTTCCCCCACAAGTCCAAAGACATGCGCTATAGGGGAATTGGCAGTAAGCTAAATTGTCCGTAGTGTATTTGTGTGAATGAGAGTGTGTGGACGTTTCCCAGTGATGGGTTGCAGCTGGAAGGGCATCCGCTGCGTAAAACATATGCTGGATAAGTTGGCGGTTCATTCCGCTGTGGCGACTAATAAAGATTAATAAAGGAATGAATGAAAATGAATGAATGAATAAAACAATATTTACAGTTCTTAATTTTTTTAGTTGAATCAAATTAACTCTTTTAGTCAACTCAGCTTACATCAATCAAACCGACTAAAAATATTACGTTAAAGTTTGTATAACTTATAAAATGAGTTGAAACCTGATTAACTTATTAAAACAAGGTAAAGCAACATAAAATATTTGTTGTCTTGACTGTTGTCATTACATTTTTACAGTGTATATTTAAATATTCACACGTTGTTGTTTTATAGTTATACTGCAATAGAGTTGTCACGATACTGAATTCGGTACCAATCGATACTGATATTTTAAAAATGTCCATTTCCCGCTAACATCTGAGCGCTGTTGAGCGCGTTCTTAAACAGCGCTGATTGGCCATTGTGTTCACCTGCTCAACAGAAATGACTGTGATTGGCCGTGAAGATCATCAGTTCACCGAACTCACCGCTGTTGACTGAGTGTAACCACAGATACAGGGACACTGGAGCGTTTTAAAGCCGTAATTCATCAGCGGATCGCTCGTATGTCAGCTTATAGACAAACCAGCTGATCGACGTGACTTTAAAGCACTCCAGTGTCCCTGTATCTGTGCTTACACTCAGTAAACAGCGGTGAACTGATGACCTTCACGGCCAATCACAGTCATTTCTGTTGAGCAGGTGAACACAATGGCCAATCAGCGCTGTTTAAGAATACGCTCAACAGCGCTCAGATGTTAGCGGGAAATGGATGTTTTTAAAATATCAGTATCGATTGGTACCGAATTCCAGTATCGGGACAACTCTACGCCGCAAACAATGTCCGTAAATTAGCAGTTTTCCGTATTTTGTGATTCGTGTTTTTATTTTTCCTCATTAATTTACACTTAAAATAACAAAGAATGAACGGGCAGTTTATTATAAGGTGTTTGTAGTGTAATATACAACACCAACACAGACAATACAGCACTGCAGACTACTACACATGACAATAAGAGTCACTTTCAAGGTTAAAAGGTGTTGGAGGAAGGAAAGATCAAGCTCTCATAATGCAACACAAATGCAGAAATAAACGAGGAAAATAATAATAATAATAAAAACATGCATCACAAAAGTGCCTCACGGTGGCGCAGTGGGTAGCACGTTCGCCTCACAGCAAGAAGGTCGCTGGTTCGAGCCTTGGCTGGGTCAGTTGGCGTTTCTGTGTGGAGTTTACATGTTCTCCCTGTGTTGGCGTGGGTTTCCTCCGGGTGCTCCGGTTTCCCCCACAAGTCCAAAGACATGCGGTACAGGTGAATTGGGTAGACTAAATTGTCCGTAGTGTATGAGTGTAAATGAGAGTGTGTGGATGTTTCCCAGTGATGGGTTACAGCTGGAAGGGCATCCGCTGCGTAAAACATATGCTGGATAAGTTGGCGGTTCATTCCGCTGTGGCGACCCCAGATTAATAAAGGGACTAAGCCGAAATGAAAATGTATGAATGAATGACTGCATCACAAAATATGGAAAACTGCTAATTTATGATATTTTATACAGTGTACAGAGCCATCAGCTGATATTAAACATATTTTGTTCTAGTGTATTGTGGCTAATCGAGTACATGCCAACAAAAATAATAACACTTCACCTTTTCAATAATGTGCCTGTCTAATTGTCAGGTTTGTTTAATATAGCATGCTATAGCACAGATTAGCATGTAGCATATTGCGATTTTTATCACCTCGTGTGGTTCAAAAGGGTAGCGTTGGTCAGCCAGAACTGAAGACTCGCTCTCAGCGTGTAGTTAACGATCAAAACCGAACCACAAGGGTTTGTATCTCTGCCACGAATAGACCAGAACCAAACCGCATGCGGTCCAAGACTCCCAGAAGGCATTTGGGTGGCCCAGCGTTCGCTAGGGCTTTAGCAAACCCGCTAAACATCCAGGACTTGAATCTAAAAAAGCGGCACTGAATTAAAAGAAGCCTTTAATGAACAGACGGACATCTCCAGCACACGCTAGACAAATTCTATATAATCTCAAGGTTTATTACGGGAATGCTCTCTAAGTGCGCTTGAATCGGTTATGAGAGGCGCTAACCGCTAACAAGTAGGCGCGCTACATAAGCATAGCATTACATGTGGAGACGGCTGCGGTTCACACGCTCACAGGAGCATCTGAAAAGTCGTGTTCATCTTGATCTGCTAAAGACTGCAGTTTTCTCGAGTCTCTTAACCGTTTGTTGGGCGTGTCCGTGTTTGTGGCCACGTGATTGGTTGCCACCTCGCAGCTGAGACCTCATAATGGAGGGAATCTGCGCTGTGGTTTGCCGCCTTTTTTCTGCCGTGTCTTAATGACTTTAATTATCCAATGAGTTCCTTCATTTGATGATAATCTATGAATAAGTTGGCCACATTACAGATGTGATTTTTTTACGTACACGCTTGTTTTAATCACCGTAATTACGTTTAACATATAATTATGATATATACTGCTACTACTGCAAAACGACTCCCTTTTGGGTCTGCAAGACTTTTTCCATGTAGATTTTAA
The DNA here is from genome assembly GCA_903798125.1 of Danio choprae. Classification (NCBI taxonomy): domain Eukaryota; kingdom Metazoa; phylum Chordata; class Actinopteri; order Cypriniformes; family Danionidae; genus Danio; species Danio choprae. The sequence continues at coordinate 13,407 of CAIGQW010056563.1, read as the reverse complement.
GTCTCTTCAGTTCAGTTTATTCATTCATTCATTTTCATTTCGGCTTAGTCCCTTTATTAATCTGGGGTCGCCACAGCGGAATGAACCGCCAACTTATCCAGCATACGTATTACGCAGCGGATGCCCTTCCAGCTGCAACCCATCTCTGGGAAACATCCATACACACCTATTCACACTCATACACTACGGACAATTTAGCTTACCCAATTCCCCTATAGCGCATGTCTTTGGACTTGTGGGGGAAACCGGAGCACCCTGAGGAAACCCACACCAACACGGGGAGAACATGCAAACTCCACACAGAAATGCCAACTGACCCAGCCGAGGCTCGAACCAGCGACCTTCTTGCTGTGAGGCGAACGTGCTACCCACTGCGCCACCGTGAGGCCCCAGTTCACAGTTTATTTAATTAAAAATACTGTCAAATCATGTTGTGAAATACTATTTTATTTATTCATTCATTTTCCTTTGGCTTAGTCCCTTTATTAATCTGGGGTCGCCACTGCGGAATAAACCGCCAACTTATCCAGCATATGTTTTACACAGCAGATGCCCTTCCAGCTGCAACCCAGTACTAGGAAACACCCATACACACTCATTCACACACACACTCATACACTACGGTCAGTTCAGTTAATCAATTCCCCTATAGCGCATGTGTTTGGACTGTGGGGGAAACCACACCAAACCCACGCCAACATGGGGAGAACATGCTAACTCCACACAGAAATGCCAACTGGTCCAGCCGGGACTCGAACCAGTGACCTTCTTGCTGTGAGGCCACAGTGCTAACCACCGAGCCACCATGTCGCCTACTAATTTATTTAATATTATAATATTTTAAAATGGCAATTTCTGTATTGATATACTCTAAAATGTCATTTATTTATTTAACTACACCATAAATATATCCAATAATTAACAGTTTTCCATATTTTGTGACTCATGTTTTTATTTTTCCTCATTTATTTCTGCTTCTGAGCTGCATTATGGGATCTTGATCTTTCTTCTAACAACTTTTAACCTTGAAAAGCTTGAAAAAGCGATTTTTCTGACCATGTGTAATAGTCTGCAGGGCTGTATTGTTTGTGTTGGTGTTGTATATCACGCTAAAGTAACCTTATAATAAACTGCAGCACATTTACTGCTATTTTACAGACTCATTTCTCTAGATATTATTCATTCATTCATTTTCATTTCGGCTTAGTCCCTTTATTAATCTGGGGTCGCCACAGCGGAATGAACCGCCAACTTATCCAGCATGTTTTTTACGCAGCGGATGCCCTTCCAGCCGCAACCCATCACTGGGAAACATACACACACACCCATTCACACACATACACTACGGACAATTTAGCTTACCCAATTCACCTGTACCGCATGTCTTTGGACTGTGGGGGAAACCGGAGCACCCGGAGGAAACCCACGCCAACACTGGGAGAACATGCAAACTCCACACAGAAACGCCAACTGACCCAGCCGAGGCTCGAACCAGCGACCTTCTTGCTGTGAGGCGAACGTGCTATCCACTCCGCCACCGTGAGGCCCTTCTCTAGATATTATTATTTCTTATACATTATATTATCTCAAATGACTAAAATGTCACTAAAAGTCACGTTGTTAAACTGTAGAGTTGACTTTTTAACAACAAAAGTGGACAGAGCAGAGATCAACATCTGAAACACTAAATATGGAAACTGCTCATTAACAGATATTTTTAGTTTTAAAGTCTCTTCAGCTCACCAAGGATGCAATTATTAGATTAAAAGTGCAATAAAATTAGTAATATTGTCAAATTGTAACCACATCTGAAATGACCGTGTTCTGCATGAATATATTGTAAAATGTAATGTATTATTCCAGTGTCTGAAAGCTGAATTTACTCCAGTTTTTGTCAAACAATCCTTCAGAAATCATTATAATATTATAGTTTAATGATTTAGAAAAGTCTATTTTGTGGAGACTGATTTGTTTAAGGGGCGTCGCGGTGGTGAAGTGGGTAGCACGATCGCCTCACAGCAAGAAGGTCGCTGGTTCGAGCCTCGGCTAGGTCAGTTGGCGTTTCTGTGTGGAGTTTGCATGTTCTCCCCGTGTTGGCGTGGGTTTCCTCCGGGTGCTCCGGTTTCCCTCACAAGTCCAAACACATGCGCTATAGGTGGATTGGGTAAGCTAAATAAAAAATGTGTAGCTGCATATAATGTAATTACATGTATCTTTTTAATGCGAACTATAGGATCCCATCATGTATGATCAGCATCTGTGTAGTCTGTGTAGAGCATCTGTGTAGAGTGTGTTCAGAGTGTGTTCAGATCGCAGTCCTGATGGACATAAACTGACTGAGAGAAGAAAAAAAAGAGGGAAAGGAATGTGCCTGAGGAGGTGTGTGTGTGTGTGTGTGTGTGTGTGTGTGTGTGATATCCAGCACCTGTGAACCGCCTGTTCACTGCAGAACCTCCATCTCCAGCAGACAGCATTCATGATCTCAGTGATGATTAACTATCTTGATTCCTCAAACTGATCGACTGCTGAACACACACACACACACACACACACACACACACACACACACACACACACACACCTGTACACCACCTGTATGGCCAACAGTGTGATTTGCTACTGCACACTAGCACATTTAGATAAGCCAACTGTAGGGAACACTGTTACATATGACTAGCAAATACGGTTTCCTGAGTGAACCCTTCATTCAGACCACTGATTCTACACAAATGAGATAAAAGCTGCGTCTCAATCCGCCTGGTCGTTCATACACACATTTGCGCACTAGTAAGGGCACTGATGAGCTTAGTTCACTACACATTGGGACACTAGCATGAGAATACATCGTCAGAACTGGAGTGTATAAACAACAGCAGAACTAATCCTTTTCATATATTAATGTAAATGTTTTTAAAAGTACATTACAGCTCAATAATCTGATTGTTTCAGCAACATTTCAACCACTAAACAATAAAAATGCCTGCTAGAATGTTCCTAACGCACCTAGCCATGTTCGTTCATGTTAAAAATAAGCAATAAGGGATTGTTTTTAGAAAAACGTCTCTCGTTTGTCATTACGTTTAATGATTTGGGTCATGTGATTCATATTTTGCACTTCCGAACTACTGTCAAGGGTGCATAGTGCGCATCAATGTGCCCTGATTTTCATATGGCTGAAGCCCTAATAAGTGCACTGACTAGTGAACAAGGGTGCTGATTGAGACACACAAAGTCTTTATGATTGGATTACTGAATCACTGACTCAAATGATTCGTTCAGAAAAGGATTCATTCTAGGACTGCATGACGGGTGCTCCGGTTTCCCCCAGAGTCCAAAGACATGCGGTACAGGTGAATTGGGCAAGATAAATTGTACGTAGTGTATAAGTGTGAATGGGTGTATATGGATGTTTCCCAGTGATGGGTTGCAGCTGGAAGGGCATCCGCTGCGTAAAACATATGCTGGATAAGTTGGCGGTTCATTCCGCTGTGGCGACCCCAGATTAATAAAGGGACTAAGCCGAAAATAAAATGAATGAATGAATGAAGCTGTCACTGTGTCATACAGGGCCACATTGGTATACTTTAAAGGTACAGTTCTGTCCACTTTTGTTCCTTTATGGTACTATGCGGTACACATTTGTACTTTTTAGATATTACTACAAAAGTGTACCTATTGAAAAGGTACCGCTCCAGATTCGGCCCGATATCGATGCTGAAACGATACATTGCGCAGGCCTAATTCATTCATAAAGGAAACAGCACAATGTTGATATGAGACATCAAATCTCATTGATTCCATCAGCAATCCATTCAAGTCCATGGAAAGTTCATTCATTCATTCATTTTCTTTTCGGCTTAGTCCCTTTATTAATCTGGGGTCGCCACAGCGGAATGAACCGCCAACTTATCCAGCATATGTTTTTCCGCAGCGGATGCCCTTCCAGCTGCAACCCATCACTGGGAAACATCCATACACACACACACACTCATACACTACGGACAATTTAGCTCACCCAATTCCCCTATAGCGCATGTGTTTGGACTGTGGGGGAAACCGGAGCACCCGGAGGAAACCCACACAAACACGGGGAGAACATGCAAACTCCACACAGAAACGCCAACTGACCCAGCCGAGGCTCGAACCAGCGACCTTCTTGCTGTGAGGCGAACGTGCTACCCACTGCGCCACCGTGCTGCCCCTCCATGGAAATGTTTCATTGCAAAATGGAAATAATGCTTCTTTATCCAAGAAAACCCCCAAAGTGCATCATGTGTCGTGTTTCTGTGCGGGGACACACCGTTTCTCTGATTCCCATCTGCAGCCAAAACACCAAAGACAAGCTTTACCTTCCAAACTCATGCAGGACAATTAAATATAACCTCAACATTCAGCTGGAAATGAGCACTGAACAGCAGTAATTACAGTCATTTTCTTTCTATTCCGTCAATCCGGCAACTCTGTCTGTTTTAGATGGATCATATGTAGAATTATCTGTGCTTTATAACTCATAATGTGATGTTTGTGTGCTCAGGGTGGCCACCGATCATAACTCCGACAACACCACCGAGATCCTGCGCGAGTGGCTGGTGAACGTGCAGAACTTCTATCATTATGTGGAGTGGAGACCTCAGGACGAGCCCAGGTCAGTCTTTTATTCAAGTGTTTTCTGATGTTTTGTTTGAAACTAAACTAAGGTTTCAGTCATTTTGGTGTTTTTGTCATTTTTAGCAGCTTTTTAGGGCCAATTTAATAAAAAAACAACAACTTTTAGTTGTATTTTTAATTTAAACTAAATAAACAAGAAATATTTGCTTGACGAACAACTTAAAATAAGTATTTTTTCTTATCTATTTTGTTTTTCTCAGTTCATCTTTGTTTTATTTTCAGTAGCAAAAAATACTTTGTTTATAGTTAAGTATAATAAAGCCTTAATTAAAAGTTAAACTTGTTTAAACAGCAGAAATGTTGCACATGTTGTAGAAAACATCATTTTGTTGTCATTAATAATGCAAATTTGATTAGTTTGTACACTATTATTCAAACAATTATACTGTTTTGTTATTGGGGACACATTTAATTGATCAAAAGTAATTGCAGGGAAATTTCACACACACACACACACAAACACACACAGCCCTTTCAAACTTTCTAATTATCAGAGAATCACACACACACACACACACACACACACACACACACACACA
>CAIGQW010056556.1:21639-56064 GCA_903798125.1 Danio choprae | reverse complement strand
GAATATAAAGTGAACGTATCCTCAACATAACCAGAATATAAAGTGAAAATATCCTCAACATAACCAGAATATAAAGTGAACGTATCTTGAACATAACCAGAATATAAACTGAATATATCCTGAACGTAACCAATTTATAAAGTGGACATATTCTGAACATAACCTGAGCATCGTCTGAGCATAACCTGAACATAACATATCCTCCTGAATCTAGTGTTGTCAAAAGTAATGCCCTCAATACCAATCAGTACTGTAATTTAAAGTTTTGGACTTTTTAAAATGTAAAATCATCAATGAATAACATCACAGACAAACACCACTAAAATTATCCTTTTGTGTGTGTGCGTGTGTGTGTGTGTGTGTGCGCGCATGTGTGCAGGAGGAGGATCCGGGCGCTCTGCCTCTGTCGCTCACTGTTTCAGACTACCTCACTCCATCATGGTCGCTGTCGCCCTCCTCCTCTCCGCTGTCCCACTCCGAGCCCAGCGACTCAGACAGAGAGGAGGATGAAGAAGAGGAAGATGATGATGACGACGATGACGATGAAGAGGAGCTTGAGGAGCTGAGGGGTCGAATGATGAGACGCCGCAAGAAGAGGAAAACCTCCACCAGCGTCAAGAAGAAGACTCAGCCACACCCCCTGTCCTTCACTCGTCCCGCCCCCTCCTCCCCCTCCCCCTTTCAGCAGCCTCTAGCCCCGCCCACCACCAATATAAACAACAACATCAATATAAACATCGGTGCGAGCGGCGCACTGTCCCGCCGCCAGCACTGTCCATACTGCGGACGCCACTTCCGCTCACTCGCGCGCCATCTAGAGAAACACCACGATCAGCAGCCCGAAGTTAAAGCCGCAATGGAGCTGTCGCACGCTCCTACACACACCCCCAACACAAACACATTCCCATCTCCCGCCCAGCCCTCGTCTTCCCTGGGGCCATCGCTGTTTTCCAGGGAACGCGAGTCTACGGCGTCTGCTTCTAAACCGGCTGCCGTGTCCTTTTCTCTTTCGCTGGCTTCTCCTCCATCCAGCGCCGCCAAGAAAAGCTCTAGCGCTCCTAGGAAGAGCGTTAAGAAGAGTCCTGGGACGCCGCCGGCACGGAGAGGACGACCCCCTAAGAAGAAGGAGGTGGTGGTGAAAGAGACGAAGAAGCAGGAGGAGATAGAGAGGGAGAAAGAGGAGCCGCCGCCCACACCGGGGAAAAAAGAAGAAGAAGAAGAAGAAGAGGTGGAAGAGGAAGAGGTGGTCAAGATGGTGGAGGACGGAGGAGCTGAAGAGAAGAACACAGAAATCGTGAAGTAAGAGTGAAGCTGCGTCTCAATTCGTATACTTGTATTATGTCCTAAATAGTTTTTTAGTGAAGAAAGAGTACAAGAAAAAGCTTTTGAGTGTGTAACAGAAGAGTGTGAAGGGTTTGGGGCAACATCAAAACCCTCGTGAAGTGCTTTGATATGTGTTGAAGAGAGGGCGGGACATTGAGTAGCTCCGCCCCTTTAAAAAACCAGCCAATAGCGTGTTGTTTTTCTCACAGCTCTGGTTAAGCTCAAACGCATCAAATGAACAGCCAAGGAGAAGGGGGCGGGGCGTGTCAGACACTAAAGAGCATTTGATTGGTCAGAAGATTTAATGAGAATCTGAAGCATGAGGTGACGGCAAAAGAATTGTTGATCTGTTTAGGAGGAAATGACAAACTGCACACTTTGGATGTTCATATCAGGTTTATCTTTTTTAAACATGAATTTCGCCACTGTTTTGGAGCACGCTAGCTAATTAATATCCTTGAAACTAGCATCTAGAATACTGACATGTTTACGGCTCCGAAACATTTGAAATAATTACATTTATTGTGTTCAACAGGGGGAGGAAGATGTTATTTTTTACCCAGACGTTTAAAAAGCCCTTCCAGCTGCAACCCAGTACTGGGAAACACCCATACACACTCGTATAAACACACACACACTCATACACTACGGCCAGTTTAGTTCATCAATTCCCCTATAGCGCATGTGTTTGGACTGTGGGGGAAACCGGAGCACCCGGAGGAAACCCACACCAACACGGGGAGAACATGCAAACTCCACACAGAAACACCAACTGACCCAGCCGGGACTCGAACCAGCGACCTTCTTGCTGTGAGGCCACAGTGCTAACCACTGAGCCACCGTGTCGCCCTGTGATATTTTATAATATAGCCAAGGCCTACTCCCAAAGCTGGTGGTGGTCTAAGTCTTGTGTAAGTCTGATGAGTTGTGTGTTGTGTGTTTTTCAGGCCTCAGCGCTCTCATATGCCGCCTCTGCTGTCGTCCCTCTCTACGTTGGTGATGTTCCTACGCCGGCAGCAGCACTCTTCCTTCCTCACGCTGTCCCGCGCGCCGGGCTCTGCTGAATCCTGGCGTCTGCTGTGCCACTCCAGCCTGGCTCTGCTCCTCCTCTATAACCGGCACCGGGAGTGTGAGGTGTCCAAGCTGACGGTGCAGGACTACCACAGCCGCAACTCCTCTGCCCCGCTGGACACCGCGCTCTGCCCGTTCGAGCGCCAGGTGCTTTGCCATCTGTCCCGTGTGCCGGTGCTGGGCAAACGGGGCCGCGTGCAGCCGCTCATCCTGCCGCCACATTTCGAAAACTGCCTGGACCTGCTTCTCAAGACGTCTGCAGATGTGGGTGTGGATCCTGAGAGCCCGTATGTGTTCTCCAGACCATACCACTCTCCAGCTACACCTCTGCGTGGGACAGACCTGCTGCGGAGCCTGGCGCGGAGCAGCGGAGCCAAGAACCCGGGGTCTCTGACCGCGCCACGTGCCCGCCGGCAGATCGCCATCCTCACTCAGCTGCTGCTGCTGGAGGAGGGCGCCGCCACCAAACGCCTGGAGGACTTCCTGCAGAAAGAGTACCATGTGACCCAGAGCTGCGCTGGGATTGGCCAGGACCCGGCGCTGATGAACCGCGTAGGCCGCGTGGTGCTGTACGGTGAGCGTGAAGGTGTCCTGTTCAGGGGCATGAGTCTGCAGCACATCTGTCTCGAGCTCGACGGTAAGAGAATGTTCAATTTTTGGGAACACTTTAGAATAATGGTCTATTAGTTCATTAGTCTGTCGGGTAAGTTGATATGCGACCATCAACCGTACTCTCAGAGCATGACAAGCTGACAAATCATTGCTGGAACTCTGATACAAGTGTTATTTATGGAGAATACGACAAAGCACTGCAGTGTTTGGGTGTTCTGTGTTTGTCTGAGGTAATTAGTCTACCGACACTTGTCACGTGACTCGCGGTGCACTAGCCGCACACCTCCAAGGGAAATCATGAACTTGTGCAAACTCTAGAAAAGACGCGATATGCAAACGTCATTTGCGATCTCCAGCAGTTGATCTTCATGCACAGACATGCTGGATTCACCTGATTTGTTGACAAATGGGTTGCGGATCTACTCCTTGGCAGTTCGCGGGTCCTTCACTGGGCCTTTTCCCCTTCACAAAGAACCTTTCCAGAGACGTCTGTTTCTAACTCAGAGAATACGCTCATTTTCCAAAATAAAAGATCGTTCAGACTCAATGATAAATAAAATGGAAATAATTAATGATTTCTTGTGCAGCCCGGTACCAATTAATCCACGGGTCGTTACCGGTCCACGGCCCAGTGGTTGAGGACCACTGATTTTAAGAGCTGCACGGGTCCGATGTACATGCATTTTCATTCTCTTTTTATTTTTTTGTGCATTTATTACATAACTAACCAGGGTTTATGGGACTAAACACAAAGGGTTTATGTGTTTTGGACACACTTTTGCATGTGTTTGAGCGTTTAGGCACCGTTTAAGCTAAAAGATTACTTTACATGTGTGTGTTGTGCTCGTCTCTGAGGATGTCTGCACACACACACACACACACACACACAACAGCACAAGTTTCACAAACATGAATAAATCGAATACATGAGCAATATCACACTCGTAGCAGTGCGATATGGCTGTATATCGGCACTGGTGGGAGGCATGCATTAGTGTCCCACCAGTGCCGATATACAGCCACATCGCACTGCTACGAGTGTGATATTGTGTTTACACAACAGTTAGGGTAATTAGGCAAGTCATTGTATAACAGTATAATAATATTGACCTTAAAATAGCTTTTAAAACATTAAGAACTGCTTTTATTCTAGCTAAAATAAAACTAATAAGACTTTCTCCAGAAGAACAAATATTACAGGAAATACTGTGAGAAATTCCTGAATCTTTTGCGGAAAAATCTGAAAATGGAAAAAAAACAATAATATTTAGGCAAATAATTTAGATTCACCTGTATAATGCACATACTATTATCTCAATAATGATCATTTAGCAATATATATATATATATATATATATGTATATATGATGCAGCCCTAAACTGAAGTCAGTCTGGTGTTGTTTGTGTTGTTCAGTGATGTCGGGAAACTCTGCCGACTCCTTCTCCGACAACTCTGATGCGGAGCCCAGTAAGAAAAAGCAGAAAGCTGAACCGGTGAAGAAGAGATCCAGAGGTCGAGCTTCACGTCAGAAGAAGGGAAATGGTGCGCGAGTGTGTGCTGCACCAGCGCCACCATCAGCCGGACACAAGAGACGCAGCGCCACACAGGTCAAAACAGGTCAGTCACACACTCACAATACACATGCTGTACTTACACAGAGGTTTAGTCTTGTTTCTGTGCATTGTGTGTGTCCGCAATAGTCACAACGCAGGATATGAAATGTTAAGTCTGGATTATACTTGATCAACAATTGAGAATACATGAGATCAGTGAGCGCCGTCTTTCAGATGAGACGTTAGACTGAGGTCCCGACTCTCTGTGGTCATTAAAAATCCCAGGATGTCCTTGAAAAAGAGTAGGGGTTTAACCCCGGCCAAATTTGCCCACTGGCCTCAGTCCATCATGGCCTCCTAACCATCCCCATATCATAATTGGCTTCATCACTCTGTCTCCTCTCCACCAATCAGCTGGTGTGTGGTCTGGCGCAATATGGCTGCCATCGCGTCATCCAGGTGGATGCTGCACACTGCTGGTAGATGAGGAGATCCCCCCAATGTGTAAAGCGTTTGAGTGTCCAGAAAGGCACTATATAAATGTAAGGAATTATTATTATTATTATTATTATTATTATTATCATTATTATTGTGAATTCATTGCAAAGTATAACCATAACAGAGTGAAACTTGTCATTTGCATGTGTTTTAAAGGCTTTTCAAGAGAGTTAAAAGCAGCGGTGACCAACCCTGTTCCTGGAGATCTACCTTCCTGCAGAGTTCAGCTCCAGCCCATATCAAACACTCCTGCCTGTAATTATCAAGTGCTGTTCGGGTCTTAATTAATTGGTTCAGGTGTGTTTGATCAGGGCTGGAGCTGAACTCTGCAGGAAAGTAGATCTCCAGGACCAGGGTTGAGCACCGCTGCTTTAGGGAAACCATTTCTTTGACTTTTTTGGTTGATCTATTGCAATTATTCTTGCTTGCGATTTTGTTTATTATATTTATACATGATTCACACACTGATTAAAATCACCTTATTCAATGCGAATTCAAGATTTTTGTCCAAATAGAGCTATTCAAGCCATCTGGTGAAATTGTATTCATATTGCAATATATATCGCAGATAAACAAAGCATCGCTATGTCTGATTTTGCCCATATACTGCCAGTGATGGGAGTAAAGTTATCTAATGTCAAAAGGAAAAACACGATAGTTTAACTCACCCCATTGGCAGATTATTCTGCTTGTTTTAATGATAAACTCACTTTGTTTTGACTCATTATTTCTGAGAACAAGACCATATTTGTGCTTGTCTAGAAAATGCTTCTGGATTTAAGAATTATTAGATATTTGGGCAAGAAACGAGACAGAACCTCTGAGTAAGAGCAGCAGATTTTGAGAAATACTGCAGATGATAAGCGTGTCCTTCACTCGATCAGACAGTTTGTACAAAAGCCTCCCTAATTTTAGATAGATCTTCATTATTGTAGCAGATTGAAGCAGATGGTGTGCTTGAAGAACAATAAGCCCGACTCGAGCAGATCAACAGCTCCACTACACTGTTGTTCTGATGAAAGACACATTTCATGGAAAAATAAATAAATGAGGGGGGAAAAATTAATTAATAAATCAATAAAAATCAGGTTATTTGCAGAATTGCACAATTAATGTTTTTCTCTGAGTTATTTATTTTTGTACTAGAAATGCGAGATATCAACTTATAAAATAATAATAATCATAAATAATCAGGAGTAATCATTCTGAGAGGAAACTCCACAAGTCAGATTACAATTCTTTACATTTTTAATTCTGTTTGTATTGTGTTTTCTTGACATTTAATTCTCCAGTTTTAGTAGTTTTTGTCATTTTTTAAAAAGAAAAAAAAGATTGATTTATTTATATTTATAAGTGTTTATAACATCCACAATGTCACGATGCTGGAATTACAGTCGGTACTGACATTTTAAAAGCGTCCATTCCCCGCTAACATTGAGCGCTGTTGAGCGCGTTCTTAAACAGCGCTGATTTACCATTGTGTTCACCTGCTCAACAGAAATGACTGTGATTGGCCGTGAAGGTCATCAGTTCACCGAACTCACCGCTGTATACTGACGGTGCTTTCACACCTGTCTTATTTAGTTCAGTTGAATCGCACTAGAGTTCGTTTTCCCTCTTGGTGTGGTTGGTTTGGGCAGGTGTGAATGTAGCAATCGCACTCGACTGCGCACCAAAAAAGCGTACCGAGACCTCCTTGAGGAGGTGGTCTCGGTGCGCTTTCAACCGAACCCTGGAGTGGTTCGTTTGTGGTGAGAACATGATCCAACAGACCCAACCACAAAAAGTACTGCGCCTTTGGACTAATCCAGCTGCCGTAGTCCAATACGCTGTCACATCTTATGGGGTGTGGAGGAAAAATATTTGTTGACAGCACTTTACCAACAGAGAGAGAGAGAGAGAGAGAGAGATGGAGAGAAAGAGAGAGAGAGAAAGGGAAAAACATTGCCTGATGGATTATTGGTAGTATTTCCGGAAGATGACCACCTGCGAAGATGTCGCAGTTTAGCTAAATGAATTCACGCCTCCTCCTGAAGTGACTTGCGATGCGCATAGTATACTATGACCAGGGATACTATCAGCCAGCGCTGTAAAGTAGTAAAGAGCGACATTTTGTGTCTGTGGTTTATTTACTTGCAGGAGTACCATTGGCATTTTCCCACACATTAATTCTGGCCAATCGAAAAGCAGTTTAGGAAATGTGTTCAATAACATCTGGCCAATGAGTGATGTGGATTTTGTCACATGACTGCATTTTGGTTCTTTTCAACTGGTTTGGACCAAAGCAATCAGTGTGGTGTGAAAAGGACCCAAAGACTGCAGAAAAATGCTGCAATGTATCATTTGTTGCTCTTGTTCTGGACCAAATGAACCGAACCACAGATGTGAAAGCACCCTGAGTGTAAGCCCAGACACAGGGACACTGGAGCGTTTCAAAGTCACGTCCATCAGATGGTTTGTCTACAAGCTGACATATGAGCGATCCGGCATGTTCTCCCCGTGTTGGCGTGGGTTTCCTCCGGGTGCTCCGGTTTCCCCCACAAGTCCAAAGACATGCAGTATAGGTGAATTGGGTAAGCTAAATTGTCCGTAGTATATGAGTGTGAATAAGTGTGTGTGGATGTTTCCCGGTGATGGGTTGCAGCTGGAAGGGCATCCGCTGTGTAAAACATATGCTGGATAAGTTGGCGGTTCATTCCGCTGTGGCGACCCCAGATTAATAAAGGGACTAAGCCGAAAAGAAAATGAATAAATGAATGAGCGATCCGCTGATGAATCGTTGTGTGGCATGAACGCGATTGGCTAACATCTGCTCGAGGGTATTTGCATAAAGCGATCTAACTGGCTGACATCTGGTTAACCATTTAAATTCACTCAAAGTTCATGTGAATCATTGATGCTGACATAAGAAAAATACCATGTTAATTGATTTCAGTAATCTGAGGGCAGTCTCGTTCACTCGTGTGTAAAGCTGCATGTAGTTCAGGTCAAACCATGTGATCTGCAGTGCGACTAGCCGACGACAATTAAAAAAGACTCACGGCAGAGCATTAAAGTTCACTAGTGCAACCCCTACTCCCAGTTCCTCATACTAGGGGTAAGCCGCGTGTGTTTGTGTTTCAGGTAAGCGTGGCGTGCTGAAGCGTCCGTGGTCAGAAGCGGAGCGTGTGTCGGTAGAAACACACCTGAAGCAGAACATCCTGGAGCTGCGGGTTCCTGCTAAAGCGGACTGTGAGCGCTGTCTGCAGCTCTGCCCCCTGCTGGCCAGCAACCAGCGCGACTGGAGGGCCATCAAGTTCTACTGCCACAACCGCATACAGCTGCTGAGGAAACAGGGCCGCAAGGACTCCACGCTACAGTAACACACACACACACAGTCACAAAACACCACTAGAGATATCATAACAGTAGCAGATAGGGCTAAATATCAGCATTTCATACATGCATATTGATTTTTTTTGCATGCATCTTGTCCGTGCATGCATGCAAAAAATGTTAGTAAAGAGTTGCGTTAGTTTTTCACTCAAAGCATCTTATAAATACTGTTATGATACACTGATGATGGTATAGTTTGTATCTTCAGCACTGCGTAAACGTGTGTTTGTCTTGATTCTAGTCTGAATATCTAAAAATGCTGAAATCCAGAAGCATTTCCTAGACTAGTGCAACATATAGTGCTGTTTCAGAAATAATGAGACAAAATGAAGTGAGTTTTTACTTTAAACAAGCTGATTATTTAGCTTGGCAGATTATTTATCTTGGCGTTATTTCTGAAAACAGCAGAATATGTTGTGCTTGTCTAGGAAATGCTTCTGGATTTCAGCATTTTTAGATATTCAGACTAGAAACTCTAGTAAGAGAAGCATTTTTGCAGTGAGCTTCATTTATTTGTGTTGAATTCTTCTATGCTAACATATACAGTGCAGTGATGGTGTGTGTGTGTGTGTGTGTTTCCCTCACACACTTCACACATTCCGGTCAGTGTGTGTGTGTTTTTATCTTGGACCACATGAGTTGTATCTCCATGTTAAACTGAGTAACTAGCGCTCCAGTGTTCAGATGTTTGTGTTTCTCTGTGTAATGCAGAGTTTTGCTGTGATGATGATGATGATGATGATGATGATGATGATGATGATGATGATGATGATGATGATGATGATGTTTCTGGCAGCAGTTTTTACCTCACCAGTCTTTTTCTGAATGACAGATTCAACAGGGCATGTCCAGCTCATCCATCACACACACACACACACACACACACACACACACACACACACACACACACACACACACACACACACACACACACACACACACAACAGGAAGAGGAGGAGATGTGGAGGACACTAGTGCTACACACAGGAGACACTTGAGGAGGACACACACCTGACTAACACACTCTCAAATGAGGAGAAGCACAATAATCACCTCTGGGATGGGGATTATTAGAGAATAATACACACCTGATGTATAAGTATATTATATATATATACACACTGTTAAATACAGTATATGTGTGTGCACGTGTATGTGAGTGTCTGTTGTGTGTTCAGTGTGTGTTTGTCTATGTAGTGCATCTTTAGTGTGTGTTCAGTGTGTGTCAGTGTTGAGTGTCAGAGTCTTTAGTATGTGTGTGTGTGTGTGTGTGTGTGTGGATCAACCATTAGTCAAAACAGCACAAAACACACTGGTTTACAGCGCAGTGATGATCGCATTAAACACACCGAGCAGAATAACACTAATGTGAATATGAAATATGATCTGATCGCGCGTTTAATGACGTCATCAGTTATAAAGCGAAAGTGAAACAGTGGAAGGCTTCATTCAGACTCTCGTCCGTATTATCCTTCATATGTGAGCATTAACGAGCTGAACGCCTCTACAGTGATGACTGTAGCGTGTTTCTCCGTGTTTCCCGGAGCTCGAGTGTGTGTCTGCGGTGAGTGTGTCCTCGTTATTCTCCAGTCTGATCATAAACTCGTCTGCTTCCGGAAAATGCATTGCTTGTGTTTGTTTTTCACAGAAATGCGCTCGATTATCGTCGTTCTGCTGCTGAATCTCCTCATAGACTCCTCTGGTAAGAACACGACACACACACGACACGACACGACACGACACGACACACACACACACACACACACACACACACACACACACACACACACACACACACTAATCTCCTTCATTTCGTGTGTGTTGTGTTTTATTAAGATAATGGTTTATAGCTACAGGCCTGTATTGAATACTAACACTAAGCAGGTGTGGTCTATGTCGAGTCATTCACATGTTGAACATGTATGTTCTATACATTACAGACAGTGTTTTGAAGCATACTCTAGTAAAGCCAAGTGTATTATACTGTACACACTATAAATCATAGTATCTCCAAGTCTGTGTTAATGAATGCTCCAGCATAGTGTAGTATAGTGAACTGATAAACTGTAATAAACACTAGTATAGTGTAGATTTTACTACAGTAAACTGTGGTGTACTATAGTATATTATAGTTCTACAAGTCCACAGTATTGGGTCATTTGTTTATATTAATAGAGTTGTGGTGTTATTATAGAAATTAAAGAATCACAGCAGATTAATTTAAGATTATAGTATGGTTCAAGAAGGGGTAATGCATACTGATTTAACATGTTACTAAATTCACTTCATCACCACCATCACATATATCACTGCTACAAACTCCTTCAATGTAGTAAAGGCTTTATTAATAAGAAAAGAAACATGGAAATATACTATAGTAAACACTGTAGTGTTTTTGAACCTTACTATTGTAAAGTACTTTAATAAAATCTGTTGTTTTATAGTTTTTATGGCAGCACAAATACAGTAATATTAACACACGAGTCTATACTGTAGTTTTCTACAACTAAATGGTATATTAAACTACAATACACCACAGTTTACTGTAGTAAAAACATCTGTTATTAATGTAACCCTCGCTCCACAAATGAGGAGATGCAGATGTTATGTCAGATGGTTTGACTAGGGCAGGGGTGTCAAACTCAGTTCCTGGAGGGCCGCAGCCCTGCACAGTTTAGTTCCTAACCTTACCTGCAGGTCTCAAACGAGCCTGACGGACTCAATTAGTTGGATTAAGTGTGTTTAATTAGGGTTGAAACTCAACTGTGCAGAGCTGCGGCCCTCCAGGAACTGAGCTTGACACATGTGGACTAGAGGAATTGCCTAGATGACTAATGCTCCCAATTGAACCTTCTCTAAGCCACACCCGAAACCCGACACAGACCAATCGTGGTTTAGCAACTGTAGCTAGGCATGGCAGGTCTGTCAAGTGTGAGGTAAACAAGGTAAACATTGTGCAAATCTGACACCGGTATCCTAAAGTTTGCATGGGGTGGTGGAATGTTTCCCCTTCCCGAAACCTAAAACCCAAGTAGAGAAATGCCAGGTGTGGATGAAGCAGTGCAGGGGGCCTTAAGCGCAGCACAATCCGCTCATATTTCCATCTGATTTAAGCTAACTTTACTATCTGGATGACATATCAACAGAACAAAACAGAGACATGATCACAAACTGTGAATGTGAGCACTTGTGATCGATATACTGAACCTGCAGCTGTCATGTGTGTATATTCATCAGCAATTGAGTCAACAGTGAAGGCATTGTAGTGCTTTAGTGTCTGATTTTATACTTGGGGTCTGTTTGTTTTGCTTAGATTATATTTGCTGGATGGGAAAATCCATTGTTCACTTCTACTATTTATACTTTGACTTGCACTGAACCTACAAATGAGAATATAAACTGTATAAAAGCACACATGTACTGACTGTTATAGGTATTGATCATTGTTATGGGTCAATGATGCTAACATTTGGGACAAATCTATCAATTTCCCCTTTCTGGCTGTTCTTTCTATGAATGAATTCTGTAAGGCTCAGCCCAGGCATGCCTCTCATTGGACAATAACTCTATATTTTATTGCACAACAATCATTCTCTCCATTGTTTTTGTTTTGGCTAAATAAGAGAAATTACAGCTTAAAATAGGATTATTAGGTTATTTTGAAATTGCACTTCCCTTTTGCGGACCGCTGAAACAGATGAAGAGCTGCTCAGAGGATCTGTGTGCCGTCCACATTAATGCACAGTGCGCCAAAAGAACACCGCTGTGAAAGGGCTGGGTCTGCCTCCTCCACAGGCAGTGCTTGCAGGCTCACTACCTGATTCCTGAAGGGAGTTGTGGGAATCTTGGGCACATAGCCAGGCTAGGGTCTCAGGACAACATACGAGTTAGCCTGGCCCAAATTCCAGGCTTGGTTCGTTAACAGAAAATGCCTCCAGATCCCCGTCCCTCTTGATAGAAGCCGGTGCAATCAAGCAGAGCCGTCTTTAGTGACAGAAACTTTAGAGACACTGAATTAAGTGATTTAAAGGGGTTTCTTTGCAGCACCCACAGGACTACATAGAGATCCCAAAAGGACACAAGAGGTTTGTGAGACTGATTTAGTCTCCTAGCACCTCTGAGGTGTGTCCGGGTGACCAAGTCATGCTTCCCGAGAGTCCTGCCATCCACTGCATCATAATGAGCAGAGATGCCAGCAACATAAACCTTCAGTGTGGAGGGTGACAGCCTCTGCTCCAGCTTATCCTGAAGGAAGGATAGCACAACTCCAATCAGACATTCAGGGGTCTTCTCTGTAAGAATTGCATCATTCAGCAAATAGACTCCACTGCAGGGCATAGGCAAGCCTCGTGGAGGGGGCTCTCCACAAGTTCTCAACCTTCAGTGTGGAGGGTGACAGCCTTTGCTCAAACTTATCCTGAACAAAAGGGAATGACTCCGATCAAGCAAATTCGGGGGTCTTCTTGACAAGAAGCACATCATTCAGTGAATCGACTCCACTTAAAGGCATAGCCTGAGTGATGGTGGTAACCTGCTGGTGGTATGTCACCCAAGTCTTCAGCGCCCCATCTATGTGTAACGGAGCTAGTAAAGTGCTGTGCAGATAAAACCTCACTCCCCTGATCTCAAAGGTTGCTCTAGCGAAAGAAGCTAGAAGCCGCTGTCTTTAGCCTCCTTCTTAAAGCAACCGACCCCAATGCAAAGAATCACCTGTTCGATCCCAGTTCGGAGCGATTGGGTGGTGTAGGACTGGTGGGTTACATATGAAGCACACAAAGGTTCCAGAGATCTGGGCATGGGTGCCATCTCCCTGAGAAAGAAGGTCCTTCCTCAAGGGAATCTGCCAGGGAGGGGCCATCGCAAGGAGAGTAAGATCTGGAAACCAGGTCCGAGTGGACCAGTGTGAGAAGGCTCACTGGGGGAAATGCATACTTGCACATGCTCTGGTGCCAGTGTATATGTGCCAAATGCAGCCTCGACAGGGAATAAAACAACTGTCCTCGTCTCGGCTGAAGTAAACAGGTTGACCAGTGCTGCGCCAAAATGTTGATTAATCTTTACGTGCTGTTTTTAAATAAGAATGGTAAGCGGACCATTGTAAGTGCTTTTCCAAGTACTTACGCTTATCCTCTGTCAAACCAAAATGTATGTACTGTCATTCCAGTAAATGTAAAATGGCAGTTTACCATGGACATGGTGAAAACTCACCAAGCAGGGAAGATAAGATGGAGTTATAGTACTCAACAGAGTTACTGACAGAGAAACCAGAGATTGGGTTAGAAAAAAGTGAGATCCATGTGCCTAACATTATGAAATGTAATGATGGATGAATCTTTGCACATGCATGTGTGTTTTTTTAATAAAGGATATGCTGGTGTAGATGTGTAATATCTGAGGCTGTAGATGCAGACTAACAGTTGTGTGTTTGTCCATCAGTGTCGTTCACCGTCGTGGCTCCTCCTGGTCCTGTAGTGGCTCATGTGGGCTCCACAGTTATTCTGCCCTGCTGGATCTCTCCGGCCCAAAGCGCTGAAGCTCTGGAGATCCGCTGGTACCGTTTTGAGCAGTTCAGCAACACTGTACTCTTATATCAACACAGAAAGATCCAGGACATCCAGGAGGAGTCCTTCAGGAACCGCAGCTCTCTGACACCACGCTCGGATCTGTCTGGAGGACTGAAGGGTGGAGATGTGTCTCTACAGCTGGAGAAGATCACAGTTCAGGATGAAGGTTTATTTCACTGCTACATCAGTGGAGACAGTGCATACGGCAGTGCAGAGCTGGAGCTCAAAGTCACTGGTCAGTCAAACCCAACGTTTAACACCATAATCCCTCCACAATTAAAGGAGTAGTTCACTTACAGAATGATCGGCCTCCTCCAGTTCCTCTTCCAGCTGATTCCCTACAAAGTCTACAGTGACATTTTGAAGAAGAAAAATCACCTTTTGTGTTTAACAGAAGAGAGAAAGGAGAACCTTTCATTCTGGAGGTCAATTGCTCCTTTAAAACAGTCAAGCAGCTTCCACTGCTCCACTAGTGATGTCTTTACTGAAGTGGTTGTGTGTTTGTGCTGGTCTGATGGTCTGTCTCTGGTGGTCCAGCTCCAGGATCTGCTCCTGTCCTGTTCCCCAGGCCTCTGGATGACGGCCGGCTGAACGTCAGCTGTAGCTCCAGCGGCTGGTACCCCGAGCCAAACATCACGTGGACATCAGACCAGAGAAAGACTCTGCGTCCTGCAGGAGTGTCTCACCATCGGGCAGCGGACGGGTTATTCTCTGTCCACAGCTGGACCACCGTCTCTCCATCAGATGCTCAGCTGGTCTCCTGCTCCGTGTTCACCGCAACTGGAGAGTCCAAAGAGGGAAAGGTGGACATACAGGGCTTCATCTCCTCAGGTTAGACAATGTACACCTAAAGATTAAAGTCACTGGATATATGAAGTTATCACACAGAGGACAAGCAAACAATTTATTTAAAAATAAACTAGTCAAAAACCTGACAAATGTCTGAAATACAACATCTGAACAGTGGCTGGAGTTGTGGAAACCCGAGTATAAACAGAATGATGCACTCTGGGCTGTTGAGTTATTGGAAAATAATCCACACCTGAGGTGTAATTATTATCTAATAATTCAATAGCCTGTTGTCAATTAAAATACACATTTATACAAACGTATATACAGAAAATATACTCATAAATACACATGCGACACTCGTTTTCCCCCTTATTTTTCATGAGCTGAACTCAAAGATCTTAAACTTTTTCCTATGTACTCAAAATGCTCATTTCTCTCAAATATTGTTCACACGTTTGTCTAAATGTGTGTTAGTGAGCACTTTGCCAAGATAATCCATCCACCTCACAGGTGTGGCATAACAAGGTGCTGATTAGACATACTCAGACATACTCACCCTACATGTCGCCCATTGAGCATGTTTGGAATGCTCTGATTCGGCATATATGACAGCATGTTCCAGTTCCAGCCAATATCCAGCAACTTCACACAGCCATTGAATAGGAGTGTTCATGACACAGGCCACAATCAACAACCTGATTGACGCAGTGAAATTGAACCCCCCCGACCATTACACATTACAGGGGAAGACAGGTCTGACGAGAGGTAGCTTATAGAAATAGGAAATAAGATACATTTGGGGAGAGAGAGGCGAAAAAAAACCCTCTCACATTGTCCTTAAAGTAGGGCAGTGTGAGATCAGGGGGAAAAAGCCCCAGCAGCCAAGCACATAAACACATAGATATAACATCGCAACATGGGATGGGAACAGGGGATGTGGATATAGTCCGATGAGGGCGGCAGCCGTCTGCTGCTAGAGAGCGCTGGTCGCAGACCCGCCTACCCACACCGGTGGGTGAAAGCACACGAAGGCGTGGGGTGCGGGGCTAGGTGGTGATTGTCTATCTGTAGCTATGTATGAGTGTGTGTGTAAGCCTGTAGAGTCTCAACAGGTGTCCTTGGAACAGGGAACAGGAATTCAGAGTGTCTCCTTATCTTGTTCTCGGGGGAAGTTGTTTGTCTCCAGCCAAGGGCGTCTGGCAGGAGAGTCACAGGGAAGCCGAAAGAGAAGAAAATTATTATTTCAAATTTAGGTCAATATCTGGCAATTTACCTGATATTTAATGTCCGTCACAGGTCTCCAGGTCTGACCAAATCTTGTTGCAAAGCCGCTAGTTTCCCCCCGATGTTTTCCAATTTGCGGTTTAAGGCCACAGTCTGGTTTGTAACGACTCTGCTCACCACCGTTTCAATCCAGCCGGACAGCTTGGTGGGATTTTGAGTCGCACTGACCGCTTTTATCAATCGTCGATACCCCAGGGTCCCGCATAAGCCCATCAGCAGAAACACTGCTATCAAAGTTCCGAATAGATAGATATCTTCAGTATCCTCCAGGGACAGAGCAGCCAAACACACGACGCGCCACTTCTACCACCCGTCCATCACGTATCCAGCTGCGAACGTCCCCGCAGGGCAGGTGGGTTCCCTGGTTCCCCCACTTCTCGTTGAGAAGATGGTGTCAATTGCGTTCAGAGACCAGTTGATCAAATCCATTATTCCTGATTTATTTGGAGAGCAGGGCAAGGAGAGCCTCAGAGATAGAATAAGACGAGACAAGAGGAGCCAGCCAGGAGAGATATGAGAGGGAGAGGAAAAAAGTGTGACCGCCTTCGCCGAGAGCCAAACGAGATGTCATGATGTTCATCTGGTTTCTCTTTGTCAGGTTCTTCAGACCTATGGAAGCCTCTGTTCTTCACCCTCCTCATCTTTATCATCTTTGCTCTGGGTTTGGCTGGACTGATCCTCTACAAATATAGAGGCAAACTAACAGGTTGGTTTGGTTTACAATATTTATTATCAAACAGAGAGTTCCAGTAATTGCTTCTGATTGGTTGAGCCGCATTCAATGCTGTTGTAAAATACAGTATAAACACATTATTTATTTTATTTAGTGAACCTTACTATGTACATGGACTTTGATAAAAGCAATAATCCCTGTGAAGCGGTGGTTTACAGTGAATTAATACTCAAAGCCCTCTACTGTAACCCACATCTTCTTGGGGCTCATTGCTTTAGTGTCCACTGTTTATGCATCCAGCATCTGCCATCTCATGATAGTTTCTGTTTGCTTTTTGGGAAGAAACCAGCTGGAACAGGCAAGTACTGTTCCTCAATTAACATCATGTGTTAGGCTGAATAATGATGGAGAATTACCTGATGTGGACACAAAGTGTTTCATCTTATACCCATGTAGACTTCAGGGAATAATGATGGCATGATTTGATCACATATAAAACAGTGCTTTTACACACATGGGCTGCACTCCTGCAGTGTGTAATCATTACTTCAGAATTAAAGAAGAAATCAGAATCTAACTATTGGATAAGTGCGTGAAGGAGATTTACTCTTTCAGCCTGAATGATTAAAGGTGTAGTGTAATGTGGTGTACAGAGTCTTTCAGGTATTGCTGTAACCCAGGAGTGCTCAACCCTGTTCCTGGAGAGCTACCTTCCTGCAGATTTCAGTTGCAACTAGGCATCATGGGATGATAACTGTTTTCAAGGTATACCACGGTTAGGAAAGGTCAAGGTTTTAGGACCACCAATATTCTCTGCTATACCGTTCCTATGGTATATGTAAGTTTTTACCTTGTTTTAAGTTATTAGCACAACAGGACGATCCCCAAAGACGCCGTTTTAAATTGTAATGAAATTGTGTTTTGGAAACTAATGAAGACAGCAGAAGTCAATGATTCATTTGAATTATTTAGCCTGACATATTTACTGTTACAGTGCGTCACGGTGGTGCAGTGGTTAGCACTGTGGCCTCACAGCAAGAAGGTCGCTGGTTCGAGCCTCGGCTGGGTCAGTTGGCGTTTCTGTGTGGAGTTTGCATGTTCTCCCCGTGTTGGTGTGGGTTTCCTCCGGGTGCTCCGGTTTCCCCCACAGTCCAAACACATGCGCTATAGGGGAATTGGGTAAGCTAAATTGTCCGTAGTGAATGAGTGTGTATGGGTGTTTCCCAGTGATGGGTTGCAGATGGAAGGGCATCCGCTGCTTAAAAAAAAAAAGACAAACAAAGAATATATTTTAGAGCAGCAATCACATTTCCGTGAAACCGTGATATGTTTATCCAAGGCTATCAGACCGTCAGAATCTTATACCGGCCCATGCCTAGTTGCAACCCATATCAAACACACCTGCCTGTAATTATCAAGTGCTGTTAATTTCCTAATTAATTGGTTCATGCGTGTTTGATCGGGGTTGGAGCTAAACTCTGCAGGAAGGCAGATCTACAGGAACAGGGTTGAACACCCCTGCTCTAATCAGTCTGGTAATGAGGGACTCCTGCTAATGATGTTTCTCTATTTTCAGATTGTGAGTTACCTGTGGAGGCGGGAACAGGTGTGAAGAGAGGTTTGTTTGTCACTTATCTCACACACACACACACACACACACACACACACACACACGCACACACACACACACACACACAACAGGATATATAGTCCAGATGTCTGACAACGCTCATGGGAATGCTTCTGGTTTGTATTTTTATTAATCACTATTATTTTTTTTAACAAACTATTTTAATCGGCATAAATATAATCTTGTGCTTTGACACTAAATGAACTCTTGGTACAGAAGTTCAGGCTTTCTCAGTTCTGTCAAAGATCAATAAATATTTTTAATTGTAAATTTTCAATTAGCGTAGACTTTAAGCTACTTCAGCCACAGAAACACATGCAGTTCCCTATAAATGTCTAGCAGAATGTTCTGTATCAAATGTACAACTTCAACTAGCCCATACCACAGGTCTGCTGAATGCTGGATTCTGATTGGCTGATGGTCACTGTCAGGTGTTTGGTTATTGTCAGATAAAGGCACAGCTAAAGTAGTTCTGGCAGGTTTAGAGCAGCTCCAGATCACTCCACTGAATGATTAGAGATATTATACAGCTACACCAGTCAGAATCACAACAGAACACAACAGAAGGAGAAGGAGGTTTAGGGGAAGTGCTGTGATTAAAACTGATTGGATCTACTCATGCATTGAGTGGATTTACTGCACACATTCCAGCCAATCACAATCAAGAATTTCAACAGACCATCAAATATGCAAGAGATGATCAATGGATTGCAAGCATTAAAAGACTTTATATGCATTACATAGAGGCAAAGAACCACCCGACGTGCAGCGGAGTGCATTTAAAATCCTTTTGCTAATTTATACAATTAGTTTTGCTCCTTGTAGCAGAATATTTGACTATTTTCATCATTTATAACATGTTAGATCTCCTAGTCTCTGCATTGAGAGAGAGAGAGAGAGAGAGAGAGAGAGAGAGAGAGAGAGAGAGAGATTATGTGCATGCATGTAAATGACAGACATTTAAGAGCTGGTATTTCTGATCTTTCCACCCAATCGAATACTACAAAAGCTAGTGCAGTTTTCATAATATACTAAATAAATACATTAAAATTGCATTAAAGGGACCAGATCAATTAAGCACGCTTTATGAATAGGCTACTTTATGCATTGACTAATAACATTAGAGAGATTGTTTTTCTCCAATCCAGCTACACACTGTATATATGCTTTTGCTTTGATCAAATTCCCTAAAGAAACATCAAACTTGATTAAAATGGGCGTCCAATAATAAAACAATAACTTAATTATAATGCAAAGGAATTGATCACGCGAGATGATCGATCATTCAGCACATGCAGGCTTAGCTGCGTCCCTGAATGTTGCTTTAAACAGAATAAAATCTAAATCATAAATAAAGCACGTTAAAGACTACACACATGAAATCAACCACTCCTCAAGCTGTATCTCATGGGAAAAACAGCAGGACATCGGTGTGACGTGAGCTGCTGTTTAAAGAGAATGCAGCCATGTCCTATTTCAGAAATATCATTTACAGTCAAATATCATTATGTTTTAGCAAAAGAATAAGTTGAAACATATCGGGAGAAAACCAAAGATTATCAAAGACGAATTATAAATAAATAAATAAATAAATAAATAGATCAATCAATCATTCAATATCTCTCTCATCTCAAACTGGGATCGAAACTGACTGGAACTGCCTGTGTGTTTATACAAATGTAATGCACGTCCTCCAGCCAATCAGAATCAAGAATGTCAACAGACCCTGAATCAGTTTTCCTCGATTGCGAAGGCACATTTCTATAAAGCTGCTCTCCTTTTCTCTAAACTGTGAACACAAATCCCGATGTTCAAGCTACATTCACTAAACCTCACACTCTTCCTGCAAAGCCAAGCGCTCACCTGGAAACAGGTCAATCTGTGCTCAAGACTGAGCTATGGTGTCAAATCGAGCGCCGAGTCAATCACAATTAAAAACACTACTGAAGAGTCACTAAACACTATGCAGAAGAACAGAAAACACAATGCTCAGCACATGGAGATGGAGAAAGAAAAGCTTGTTCACTGTAGGCTACATGCATGCTGCAAAACAGAAAGCCTGTGCATTTAGCACGTGTACAAACAGACAACACAGAAATCTTCTGCATTTACACGCAGCCCTTGTAAAAACTAACAGAAATCTTATTTGTTTGCAGTGTACAGTAAGCCCGTGTAAAAATAAAGTACAAAATACCATGGACAAGAACATGGTCAATCTCTTTGTCTTCGCTGACCACCTCGACCTCCTCTCACACCAACTCTTCCTCTCAGATGTCTATCCATTGTAGAGCCTCACAAGTGCTCTCTGAGCTGGCTTACTGCATATGTTCCCTCACATCATTAGCCACAAGTGTGATCAGTTTTGAGTTGTTGTGTTCGAGTGGTGATGCCTGTGCTTTACTTTTGTCACCATTATGCAGCACTGGTGCATCACAATGAACATATGTTGGCAAGTTGTGTCTAAACAGGTGAAAAGTGCTCATGGTTTTGCCATAAGAGTGTTTGATTCAATCAGTGTGTTCAGGCAACTGAGCGTTTGGTTTGGACAATAGGGTTTAGTGTTTTAGCAATGGAGAAAAGCTGTAATAAAACAAAAGAATCAGCTGTCGTCAATTTCTCCTTGCTTTATTCACAAATGTTCTCATTTAAAGCTGTATTTCTCTCTTTTTCTTAGTTATTAACATCTTTCTTTATATTTCAGCTCCAGTATCCCTGAATATAGAAGAACTGAGGAAACATGCAGGTAAGAAATCTCAGTTATAGATGGATGCTGTGAATATTATCTCGTATCTATCAGGTTTAATAACCGTTGTCTTGTTTACTTTCCTCACAGAGCGGATCACTATTGATCGAGAGAGTATATCTCCAGATCTGAAGGTTACGGGTGACTGTAAAACTGTGAGGGACAGTCCAGATTATCAACACACTGCAGAGGGATTTCCATATCAGTTATGTGCATTTGGAGCGCAACAGTTTACCTCTGGCCGACACTATTGGGAGGTAGAGCTGGCAACTCCACCAAACCCTCCTAAAAGCTACTGGGTAATTGGTGTGGTGAAACATGGACATTACCGTGTAAAAGACAGATCTGCTTTAACTCCGTCAAACGGTTTCTGGTTCCTGTGTTCTGATGGTGAAAATGGCTTTTACACAAACACTGATCCCCCAATAACCCTGTCCATATCACCGAGGCCTGAGCGACTGGGAGTTCTGCTAGATTATGATGAAGGTCTGCTGGAGTTTTACAGCGTTACAGAGAGTAAACATCTCCTGACCATGCGCACTAGATTCTCAGGGTCAATCGTTCCTCTGTTTAATCCTGGCGTAGGCGACTTGAGTCCACTCAGAATAGTAGATTGTCCAGTAGCTGAAGGTTCACCAGCAGAGGTCACTCTACCTTTACTGAGTAACTGCAGCACAGACGCCTGACCGACCAACACAGAACTAAACCTAAATGTCTCTTTTCCACATACACTAGCTGGGTTTCCATCCTGAGGTGAAATCATTTTAAATTTTGCAATAAAATAAAAACATTATCTGCATTTCTATCGAGTTGTTAGAGGGGCTGACTCTAGTATTGGTAACCTAGCAACCAACAGTAAACAA
The DNA here is from genome assembly GCA_903798125.1 of Danio choprae. Taxonomy (NCBI): domain Eukaryota; kingdom Metazoa; phylum Chordata; class Actinopteri; order Cypriniformes; family Danionidae; genus Danio; species Danio choprae. Next base: position 34,082 of record CAIGQW010056556.1, on the reverse strand, counting down.
GGCAGGCATAATGGAGTCATGGTGGTGTGATGTTTGCTATGTCAGAGTTTATTCAGCAAATGCCTTTCCATCTCCTGTTATTTACAATAACACTATGAGCTCTATGTGAACAACCTACGTCATCTAAAATGTTGTCCTTATTCTCTTAATGAGTTATGGGTGTGTTTTGGGCATAATGTTCATTAAACCAATCTCGTCTCCCTTTCCGTTTAAGAGTCAGTTGTGTCGTGCCAAGGCGCGTTCGCTATTTACATGATGGATTTCGTAAGTGAAAAACTGAACGCTTCACTAGCGAGAACACTGAACAACCACAGGCCTTAAAGACAGCTGATAATCAACTTTATTTCTGACTCTATTATGATTAAATCTGCATGGAACGAATAATCCTGCAAGGTAATCCACTGATGAAAAATATTCAATGGGGATCTTTATTTAGTTTTGGGTTATCCTTAGTCAAAATCTGGTCATGACCGTCCTTCTATGATGTTTCTGATTGGGCAAAATATGCTTAGCCACGCCCCTCAAACCATTAGTCTAATGCTGTGCTCACGCCAGACGCATCTTGTGCTAATAAATCACGATATTCATGTGTAAATAGACATGTGAACAGTTTGAGTTTACTTCATTCCTGCGTCAAATTCCCTTCACAACAGACGCAGATTCACCTCATGGGCAAAGCTTCTGTCTGCCCGGGGACTCTAGCTTCATTGCTGAATGGCTAACATGGATGTTATTGAGAGTGCTTTATGTGCTTTAGGAAGGCTGAAACAGTGTAGATTCGTTCGGCGCCGTGTCTGAGTCCACTAGATCCTTTCAGAGGTGCAGCAGCTCTGTGAGTTCATCAACTCCTCCAGAAACTATATCTGGATGATGGAAGCTTTCAGCGGTACTTCAGACTGAGCCGAGCCCAGTTTGATGAACTATTGTCCGGTGTCGGCAAGAGGAGTTCCCCTCAGGACACCAACAACAGGTGCTACGTCATTATCACTCCCCTACAAGAGCAAGCTCCTGATTGGTTAATGTCCGCTGAAGTTCAGATTTCCAACTCTTTGTGTCAAATATGCAAAACGCTCAATTCACGCCTGTGGTGAGGGGGCGGGGCCGAGAGCCGTGGGAACGGAATGAGGGCGTGGCGTAAGTGCATACACCTGCAGCACACACCGGCCTGGAACTCTCTCAGCTTCCTCTGCCATCGTTCCTCCTCTTATAGTCCAGAGCTCCTTCCGTGGGATTCGAGGCCGGTGTGCGCTGCAGGTGTATGCACTTACGCCACGGCCTCATTCCGTTCCCACGGCTCTCGGCCCCGCCCCCTCACCACAACGCCGCTTCATTCACGTGAATCACATCATTCACGCCGCCTTATTAGCATGAATCGTGCCACAGGATAAGACTGAACGATGAGAGGCGGAGCTAAACAATAAAACCCCGCCCCCTATTCAATATTCAGTTCAGTTGTAAATACATCTTCATTCATTTCACACAGACGTTACTCTTTGCGTACAACTTTATTTTGATGACTCCTTTAACGCATTTCGTAGATTTTCAGTTACATCGCCACTAATGACTGTTAGGTTAGTGTTAACATATATTAAAATATAATCAGGAAAAAGTGTTCGTCGAGGAGTATCTGCAGATATGCAGCAGACAATAGACTAATACTCCAATGAGATTCAGCTGCAGTAACTTACAGTCAACCAAAAGTGCATTAGTGGCCATCAAAATAAAGTGATGCCAACCCAGCGACTCCACAACGTGTACTGATCTGTTTGCATAATCAACTATAATCCACTGTATATCCTGTGATGAGATGCACACTACAATATCAATGCAGAAAACAGATATTGTACAGTCCTAACAAAAATATACAGACAATGTAGTAAAGAGTACTAATCTAAATAGCGTAAGTCATGGGTTTGACTCCCACTGATCGTAAATATAACTCAATTAAACTAAATTGTCATATACAGCAGCAGATATCAGATAGATGTCAGTGTTATTAGACGTTTGTCACTTCTGTTGAAGTCTTAAATGAGTTTAGTCAATGTTAAACAACAGAGTATGTACAAACTACACCTCTGCATCCAAATCACTGACGAATAAACATGAGATCTAAACAAACACTAAATCAGAAACTTCATAATCAGATATTGTCAACAGCGGATACTGTAAGCTTGATCATTCGCTAAGCTGCACTGTGCCAAGTGTTTTCATTATAATGTCATTTAGTTCCTCTTGCCTCTACAGTTTGCATCATCTGTAAAGTTCATGCTGACTTTTATAATGTACTCAGACACTGTTTTGCGCTGAATTGATGAGCTAAATTGGAATAGTTGGTGGTTCATTCTGCTGTGGTGACCCCTGATGAATAAAGGGACTAAGCCGAAGGAACATGAATGAAAGCTGAGATGTGTGTCATGTTCGAGTAGCAGAAAAGCGTCTTGTGCTTTACTGAATGATAGGAGCTGTTCAGAGATCAGCAGAATACACTATAAACATGAACGCCTGTACATGTAAATGATCCATTATTACTGTAGAATAATGCTTAAATGTGATGGGGACATTTGATTTTGTTATTAATAGTGGTTTTACATATTATTGAACGTTTTAGACTATAGCAGAGCTGACAATAACAGTTTGTGTGACTTGACTTTATATAACCGATGTAACACAGTGTACTAGAGGCAGATGGAGAATGTGTTATATCACTTAAACCACTAACAATACTGAAAATACATGTTTTAAATGTTTGCTCATGTTCTTCTAACTTACCAAACACAAAAAAGAGGAAAATTAGACTGAATGAGGCCTCACGGTGGCGCAGTGGGTAGCACGTTCGCCTCACAGCAAAAAGGTCGCTGGTTCAAGCCTCGGCTGGGTCAGTTGGCGTTTCTGTGTGGAGTTTGCATGTTCTCCCTGTGTTGGCGTGGGTTTCCTCCGGGTGCTCCGGTTTCCCCCACAGTCCAAACACATGCGCTATAGGGGAATTGGGTAAGCTAAATTGTCCGTAGTGTATGAGTGTGAATGGGTGTTTCACAGATGGGTTGGGCATCCGCTGCGTAAAACATATGCTGGATAAGTTGGCGGTTCATTCTGCTGTGGCGACCCCAGATTAATAAAGGGACTAAGCCGAAATGAAAATGAATGAATGAATAGACTGAATGATTTGATGATGGTTGAAGCTGAATGTCTGATTCAGTGGAATATAGGAGGAGAGGAGTCTTGAAGGTCATATCAAGACGACATGTTTTTAAATACAGTCATTATTTTTACAGATAACCAGATATATTTGTGTTAATACTTTAACTCTGCTTCTGTATTACAAATGAATAAGATAAAAGGTGGATTAACCTGCAAGATGTACACAGTAACCCAGTGTTTCATACAGCAGAGCCTAAAGAGCCGTGTCACTGAGTATTGATGAGTCAACACCACAGGTACTGCTCATCAGAAAGCATGTAAAGGCAGCTATAGCGGGGGGAAATACTTCAGATATATGTTAGTCATATCATATCATAGGGATGAATAATAGATGGGGTCATTTGTGTGTAATGCAGTGCTCTGGAAATGCTGAGTGTTTGATTAATTACCATCATCGGACTAGTGTTTCCTTACAAATGCACACAGAAATCAATTGTATACTTCACTTTGTATATCTTTGTACTGCATGCCTATTATAAACATGATGCGTTTGATATAATTAAAGGCACAATGATGTGAAATGAAACGTTTGCATCTTTATTTTATCATCACAACATGCTGACATTAATCTCTTTACACTCACTGAGCATTAGCGTAATCTGTCCTTATTAATCAAGAGTGTTTCTGATGTAGCATATATAATTAAGCACAAACACAACAGGAGTTCACTTACTATGTGGCTCCATCTAGTGTTCATCAGAGGACACTACAAACCTCGTGTGTTCTGGAACCTGTTGTTAATTACAGTGTATTTATCTACACTCATACTACAGCAGCTCTGATGGATGCTGGATTCTGATTGGCTGATGGTCACTCTCAGGTGTTTGGTTGTTGTCAGAGAAACGCACAGGTAAAGTAGTTCCGGCAGGTTTAGAGCGGTCAGGGTGTGAATTCTACATTGACTGTCTGCGGGTCAGCGACTTTCAGTAGGTTGTGTAATGTAAATGCGTGCTTGAGTGAGCCAAATTCATATATTAATCAATTACATCTCATTGGCTAATCAAGCTTATTTACGTTTTGGGTGTTTTAATGAGCTGATTCTGGATATCTCATCAGACACAGCTCTTACACCTTTACCAAAGTCATTTTCAAGCATTTCCCAGGTGTATTTTCAACCTGTTCCAGCACTTTACAACTGTGGTAAATTACACCTCTGCATATCTGCATGCACACACTTCTTCATCACATTATAGAAGATGCTACTCGTGTATTAGTCTACAGTATAATATTCCAAGGAAAATATTAATTATTCATTCATTTTCCTTCAGTTTAGTCCCTTTATTTATCAGCGGTCACCACAGCGGAATGAACCACCAACTATTTCAGCATATGTTTTACACAGCGGATGCCCTTCCAGCTGCAACACAGTACTGGGAAACACCCATACACACTCATTTACACACACACTCATACACTACGGCCAGTTTAGTTCATCAATTCCCCTATAGCGCATGTGTTTGGACTGTGGGGGAAACCGGAGCACCCGGAGGAAACCCACACCAACACGGGGAGAACATGCAAACTCCACACAGAAACACCAACTGACCCAGCCGGGACTCGAACCAGCGACCTTCTTGCTGTGTGGCCAGCGTTTTCCCAAAGCCCATTATCAACACTGAAATTCTGTCTCTCTTGAATGTCATTTATTCACATCTCAGTCGTCATGTTTCAGCTTGAATGTATGTTTACTGTAATGGTCTGATTTTTCCCAACGCACAGCGCGTGTTGACATGATGAAAGCGAAAGTGAAACAGTAATGTGCTCATTCAGAGTCTCGTCCATTTCATCCTTTATATTTGACCATTATTCAAAATCAATTGGCCAAATTCATCTAAACTAGGCATTTTATCAGCCTTTACATCTCTGTTCAGTTAGTTTCAGTCAGGATACCTGTTACTCGCGCAGGTAGTGTTAGGGATCATCTGCGAAGTACATCCACAGAACCAAAACACACAGTAACGCAGAGCAGAGAAAAATAGTTCCAGTTAATGAGGCCAGACTCTACTTTACTACAGGTAACAAAGAGACTGTATCTCTATATTATACTATACCCATAATTCCATTAATCTATGTACAGTACACAAATATTAAGGAAAAATATTTACAGTCATTCACATAACTGCAATTTTCTCACTCTAAAGGCTGTAGCACATGCCCAGAGGCCAGACTCTCGCCTGTAGTAGGTCAGTCTCTTTAGAGTGTGTTCGGCTTAGTCCCTTTATTCATCAGGGGTCGCCACAGCGGAATGAACCGCCAACTATTCCAGCATATGTTTTACACAGTGGATGCCCTTCCAGCTGCAACCCAGTACTGGGAAACTGTAAATATGTTTTAAATATTTGTCTACTGTAGAAATATGGATAAAAATATGCATAAAATCTCACCTGTAGTACATCAGTCTGGCCTCTGGGGATGTGCTACAGCCTTTAGAGTGTGTAAATTACAGTTTGGTGAATTACTGTACATATTTTTCTAAAATAGTTGTGTACTGTACAAATATTAATGAAAATATGCATAAAATCTCACCTGTAGTACATCAGACTGGCCTCTGGGGATGTGCTACAGCCTTTAGAGTGTGTAAATTACAGTTTGGTGAATTACTTCTTTAATATTTACCTACTGTACATAGATGAATGGAAATATATAAACTCTCACCTGTAGTAAGTCAGTCTGTCCTCTGGGAATCATTGGAGTGGGTAAATTACAGTTTGGTGAATCACTGTAAATATTTTCTCTAAGGTGTTCGTGTACTGAACATATAATAATGGAAATATTGGGAAACTCGCTCCTGTAAGGCTGTTTTACCCTTAGGAATGTGCTACACACTTTAAAATGAGAATATTAAGGTGAATTACTCTAAATATTGATGTGTACACCTGATTGATCATTAGATGTGTGCTAATGAAGGGAAATGTGAGAAAATAAAACTGAAGTGATTTACCTGCAATATTGTTTTACTACATGTGTACAGTACACTGATGGGGACTCACTGTGCCTTTGGGTTCTGTGGATGTAATTCGCAGATGATCCCTAAAACTGATGCGCGAATGTCCCTACACCAACTTCACAGAGCCGTGTTTCCCGGAGCTCGAGTGTGTGTCTGCGGTGAGTGTGTCCTCGTTATTCTCCAGTCTGATCATAAACTCGTCTGCTTCTGGAAAATGCATTGCTTGTGTTTGTTTTTCACAGAAATGCGCTCGATTATCGTCGTTCTGCTGCTGAATCTCCTCATAGACTCCTCTGGTAAGAAGACGACACACACACACACACACACACACACACACACACACACACACTGTAAATGGTTTACACAGGCCTGTATGAATGACTAAACATAAGCACATGTGGTCTATATCGAGTTATTCATATGTTGGATGATTAATAAGGTCTATAAATGGTAAATAGGCGACCGTGTTTTTAAAAGGACTACAGTAAAGTGTGTTATATAATACTGTATTAAATGTATTCCCCATGGGGTGGGTGGGGATGGTTTGGTTTAATGTAAATTTCATCAAACCTCGATTGCTCGTGAATTAACTTGTAAGTTTATCTTTCATCATTTCTTTTCATTTCAGTCTTCAGCTTTCTCTAAGCCTCATACAAAATGTGTTCTTCAAACCCATTGACAGCCCAGTAAAGCCAGAGACAGACCCCTCCTATTCAGAAACAATAAAGGAAAGCATCTCCATATACACATTGACTGACACAGGAGCATGCTCTTATCTCAGTTTACCTCCATGCTGATTGTGTGAACTCTCGACGGCATTTCCTGTATTTGCTGCTGTCAAGCGCATAAAGGTCACTGAAATCAAAGTTAAAGCACATGGAAGACAATAAAACTGGGCTGTAACAGTCTTTAAAGGTGTTACAATACGCAGAGGCGGCACGGTGGCTCAGTGGTTAGCACTGTGGCCTCACAGCAAGAAGGTTGCTGGTTCAAATCCTGGTTGGCATTTCTGTGTGCATGTTCTCCCCGTGTTGAGTGTGTGTGAAGGAGTGTGTATGGGTGTTTCCCAGTACTGGGTTGCAGCTGGAATGGCATCTGCTGTGTTAAACATATTACTACAATAGTTGGCGACCCCTGAACTAGAGACTAAGCCAAAGGAAAATGAATGAATGAATGAATTTGAAGGAGAACATACACTGTAAAAAAACATTTACTGCCCAAACTCATATGTTTTCAGGAGTTCACACTTAGCTGATGATTGGTTATAAAGCGTGTTTGGCATGCTGTCCCGGGAGAGAGCCCTGAGCTCATAGATCCTCCAGCCCGGGGCTCCCTCCCGTTTGCAGGGCGAGAGGGGAGTTTGAGCTCAGGTAGATCTGGAGAACTCCCCTGCTGTAGTAGCTAATGAACAGATAGTGATTGCTCTTGAGATGACTACTTACTAGGAGACGTCTATGATGCTGATTTGGATTAGTCAATTAACTTAAGCTGCATGTTTTTGGACGGTGGGAGGAAACCGGGGAACCCGGGGGAAACCCACGTGAGCACGGGGAGAACGTGTAAACTCCACACAGAAACATCGGCTGGCTTGGTATAGACTAGAACCAGTGTCGTTCTTGCTGTGAGGAAACAGTCCTAACCACTGGGCCACCGTGCCACCCATCTAGGAAAGGAGGAGTAGGGGTGGAAGGGGGGATTCTTCAAACTGAAGATGGCTGTGATGTGGAGCTTAGGGTATTTATAGTGGCTTAGGAATCGTCTGATTGGTGAATCATGAATTGGATAATGCGGGAGCAGCCGCAGCAATCATAAGCACGTGATCCTCTCCAAATTAGCTCATCAATAAACTTCACTTAGTGAGCGGTCGCATCTACATTTTACAATTGGCACAAATCATATTCGGATTTCTTTCAATTGTAGCAGCAGCCTGTTAACATCGGCTCAATGAGAAATAATGTGCTGAGCCAATTGACAAGGCATCAAGTCTGGCCGATTGTGTTATTGGATATGTTTAATCGCTGTAGCGTGCTCTTTTGGTTTCACCTCATTTAAAATTGTTTATGGAGGTCGGCGCCAATAGCCTAGTGGTTAAGTGTGCCGACATATAGCACCATGGTGCTCACAGCGACCCGAGTTCGATTCCCAGCTCGAGATCCTATGCTGATCCTTCCCCTCTCTCTGCTCCCAATGCTTTCCTGTCTGTCCTCTACTATCCTATCCCAATAAAAGGTGAAAAACCCCTAAAAAATTATTATAAAAAAAAAAAATGTTTATTGGTATATCTACATTGCTCAAACAACTTTACTGAATTGTTTATTCCTCGTTGTCCAAAAAGAAAATTAATAATAAAATATACAACATAACGACACACTAAACACTGCCACACTAATTTATTTATTTATATCAAGCAGACACTTGTGAAAATACACTAGAGGCATCAGGCTAACCTAATACCCATGCTGTTGGCTTTTATGTGGAAGTTACTGAGACTTGCATTGGTTAAACTTAAGCATGATTTAATAGATACAGACACATGTGTGTCCGCTTTCGTTGCTCTCTGTAATTTATATCTGCTCCTCCAAACTAACGGCTCTGAGTGACGCCATGCCCACACGCGGCTCCTGCTCCAAGGTTTGTTCACCAAACACAGTATTTCACTTCTGTTTGATAAACTGGCTAAACACAACTGAGCACGTCTGGTGAATATACATTCATCATTTTAACTTCATGAGCTCTACTTTATTCAGTGGAGTTTTTTGTTTGGGGCTGATTAGTGGGAAGTCATTAGTGGAGTCAATGTTTAATGTGGGCCTCACAGTGGCGCAGTGGGTAGCACAATCGCCTCACAGCAAGAAGTCGCTGGTTCGAGCCTCGGCTGGGTCAGTTGGCGTTTCTGTGCGGAGTTTGCATGTTCTCCCCGTGTTGGCGTGGGTTTCCTCCGGGTGCTCCGGTTTCCCCCACAAGTCCAAAGACATGCGGTATAGGGGAATTGGGTAAGCTAAAATTGTCCGTAGTGTATGAGTGTGAATGGGTGTGTATGGATGTTTCCCAGAGATGGGTTGCAGCTGGAAGGGCATCCGCTGCGTAAAACATATGCTGGATAAGTTGGCGGTTCATTCCGCTGTGGCGACCCCAGATTAATAAAGGGACTAAGCCGAAATGAAAGTGAATGAATGAATGAATGTTTAATGTTCAGCTTCCACAAGTAATGTTTTACAGTGTACTAGTTTAGAAAAAGCAAACAACCTGGAAAGGAATGAAATAGCCTACACTGCAGAAGTAAAATACATTAACAGGCCTGTAAGTCGAGGATAATGTTGTTTTAAATACTAAACTAAACCTATTTTAAGAAAAGATTCATAAGCAGAGGAGAGCAGGACACGGAGTAACGCAGGGGGAACAGTAACACTGACTTTTGGGACAGTTGCTCTGTTCATCTCAGCATTTGTTCCTGTTGCCAGACCCCTTCCTGCAGAAACCAGTTTAAAACCAGCATCCAAGTATTGTTTAGTATAGTCATTGTGTTTCGATTTTCTAAAAATCTGTGAAATGATGTTCGTCTAATCTTATATCATTGTACCTGCCGTCTACCTGGCTCCCACTGAGCCAAATAATGAGGAAGAACCAAATCTCCTACCACAGCTATGCTGATGACACTCAGATCTACTTAGCCTTACTGCCTAATGACTGCAGCCCCATTGACACCCTCTGCCAGTGCAGTGATGAAATGAACAGTTGGATGTGCCAAAACGTTCTTCAGTTAAACAGAGAAAACTGAAGTCGTGTTTGGGAACAGAGATGAGGAGCAGAGATGAGGAGCAGAGATGAGAAGCAGAGATGAGGTCCTCAAGGTGAAAGAGCCGAGGTACACAGAGGGTCAAACAACAAAAAATAAGGTCAAGAATCTTGGTGTGATCCTGGAGTCAGATCTGAGTTTCAATAGTCATGTCAAAGCAGTAACTAAATCAGCATACTATCATCTCAAAAACACTGCAAGAATTAGATGCTTTGTCTCCAGTGAGGACTTAGAGAAACTTGTTCATGCTTTTATCAGCAGCAGGGTGGATTACTGTAATGGCCTCCTCACTGGCCTTCCCAAAAAGACAGTCAGACAGTTGCAGCTCATCCAGAACGCTGCTGCCAGGATTCTGACCAGAACCAGAAACTCAGAGCACATCTCACCTGTCCTCAGGTCTCTACACTGGCTCCCAGTTACATTCAGAATAGATTTTAAAATATTACTTCTTGTCTATAAATCACTAAATGGCCTCAATACATTACAGATATGCTCACTGAATACAAACCTAACAGATCACTCAGATCTTTAGGATCATATAAACTAGAAACTCCAAGAGTTCAGTCAGAGCAGGGTGAATCGGCCTTCAGCTACTAACAGCGCCCCCCACTGCTGGAATCAGCTTCCAGACATGATCAGACGTGCTCCAACATTAGGCACATTCACATCCAGACTGAAACACATCTGTGTAGCTGTGTCTTTACTGAATGAGCACTGCGCTGCGTCCCACGGATCACACTATTATGTCTTTCTTTTCTTTTTCATTCTTTTATAACCTGTTTAACACATTTAAACAGGGCAAGCCCTATTCAGGGGGCACTACATTTGAGTAAGACGGTTAGCTGGTAGGGATGACGGGGGTCCACTTAAAAGGGGACCATGCATAGCAGACACCAATCCACAGAACATGGATTGATCAAGCGGGCATAGATGCAATCTAGTGGGCCAGGTGGAGTCAGGTGATGTGGGCCTTGGAGGAATTCTCCATGGTTCTTCTCGAAAGGCACTAGCAGAGCAAAGTAAGAGCACACATATTGGGGTAAGGGGGAATGCCGCCCCAAGCATTTCAACATTGAGCTTAGTTTTGCAATTGAGAGGTGTTTCTCAGCATCAGGGAGGAAACCGGCTCCAGTCGAGGTTTAAAGCATCTCATGAATGTATAGCTCCACAGACGTCTGTTAAAGAGGAGCCGTATGCTAATGCCCAGGGAGAGGCAACATTCCTTGAGCTCACACCCCCAGGGGGCATAGCTTGCCTTGAGTACGGTACACAGGGTCGGCAGGGCCAACCTTAAGGAAGTACCGGCGCAATCGTCTGCAGCCTGGACAAGGTATGCTGCTGAGGAGCAGGAGGAGCGCGGGGGCTTGCCTGGTTGTTTAGCTCCTATTGTGACCCTCAGGTCAACCTACACACTCACCCCAATGCAGGTGTCTCGCACTTTTAGCTGTGTGACCACAGCACCACAACAATCATACTCTCACAGTGAGGGCATGGACTGCTCATAAGCACCATATCCACATCCCAGACATGCGACACATTGCTCCTGCCCATCATCCAGAGCTGGAAGCGGCTTATGAGAAAACGTCAGTGCTGGCTGCATGATTGAGTTCCCAGATGGGCATGGTGCACTGGTGCATACTGAGTGACCATCACTCCCTTCTGTCGCCAGGCACTCAAGCCCCAGGAAACTGTGTTTAACTGATGCTTCCAGGACGGGCTGGGGCACAGTGTGCAATGAGCATGCAGCTGTAGATGCAGACTAACGGTTGTGTCTTTGTCCATCAGTGTCGTTCACCGTCGTGGCTCCTCCTGGTCCTGTAGTGGCTCATGTGGGCTCCACAGTTATTCTGCCCTGCTGGATCTCTCCGGCACAAAGCGCTGAAGCTCTGGAGATCCGCTGGTACCGTCATAAGCAGTTCAAAAACCCTGTGCTCTTATACCAACACGGCAAGATCCAGGAGGAGTCCTTCAGGAACCTCAGCTCGCTGACACCACGCTCGGATCTGTCTGGAGGACTGAAGGATGGAGATGTGTCTCTACACCTGGAGAAGATCACAGTTCAGGATGAAGGTTTATTTCACTGCTACGTCAGTGGAGACAGTGCATACGGCAGTGCAGAGCTGGAGCTCAAAGTCACTGGTCAGTCAAACCCAACATTTAACACCATAATCCCTCCACAATTAAAGGAGTAGTTCACTTACAGAATGATCGGCCTCCATCCAGTTCCTCTTCCAGCTGATTCCCTGAAGAAAAATCACCTTTTGTGTTTAACAGAAGAGAGAAAGGAGAACCTTTCATTCTGGAGGTGAATTGCTCCTTTAAAACAGTCAAGCAGCTTCCACTGCTCCACTAGTGATGTCTTTACTGAAGTGGTTGTGTGTTTGTGCTGGTCTGATGGTCTGTCTCTGGTGGTCCAGCTCCAGGATCTGCTCCTGTCCTGTTTCCCAGGCCTCTGGATGACGGCCGGCTGAACGTCAGCTGTAGCTCCAGCGGCTGGTACCC
>CAIGQW010056556.1:0-11639 GCA_903798125.1 Danio choprae | reverse complement strand
CATTATTATATAGTAAATTAATAACCGTGTATATATCTGTATGCATACTTTCTTGATCTATCCTGTTTCAATTGCAGACGACATTTCTATAGAGACTTAGATTTTTCTACTTTAAATGACTGATTGATTGACTGATTGACTGATTGATTGACTGATTGATTGATTGATTGACTGATTGATTGATTGATTGATTAACTGATTGATTGACTGACTGATATAATTTGAAGATGTTGATGTTCATCTGGTTTCTCTTTGTCAGATTCGTCAGACCCATGGAAGCCTCTGTTTATCACATTTATCATCTTTGCTCTTCTGGGTTTGTCTGCACTGATCCTCTACAAATACAGACACAAACTAACAGGTTGGTTTGGTTTAAAGTATTTATTATAAACAGAGAGTTCCAGTCCTTGGTTCTGATGGGTTGAGTCATGTTTGAAGCTGTTGTAAAACACTGTTCAAACACACACCAGTGACTGTTGCTTGTCAATCATTCCCCTATCAGCACTGAGCCAAAGAAAGTGTTTTACTTAGTGAAATGTTGCTATGTATATGGAATATCTGTTTTATTAAAGCATTAATCCCTGTGAAGACGTGGGTTACATTGACTTTATAACAGCTAAGGGGAATTTAGGCTCCAGGCCAGGTTTAATCTCGGTTTTGTTTCTTAGACAGTCAGCACTCACACAGATCCCAGGACAGCTGCTCTAGCTTGAGGCTTATTGGCATCCCTTTATGTCCCCTGTCTTTCCTAGCAGTTTATTGTCACACTACCACCGTGATGTGTTGTTCTACGTTACCCTATTGTCCAGACCAGTCCTAGTAGGAGACTGTACCAAAATTAAGGACCCGGTGGACGGGGATGTTAAGTAGCAAATTAGGTATCATATGAATGACTGGAGTTTTCAGAATGAAATAACAAAAATGGGAAAGGTGACGGCAGATGGGAGTGAAATACACGAGACTCCCGGGAAAAACGAGAGTGTTGGCAATATTATGGCTCTTTATTGTTCATTTATGTTAAGCTACTTTGACACAATCTTCATTGTAAAAAGCGGTATAGAAATAAAGATTAATTGGACCGACATGGCACTTTAACCTATATCTGCATGGTTAAATGGCTTAATGCCAGATATGCTTGGTGGCCATTATTTTTCTGACGATTTGACGTCTATTTCTTGCTGCCTGTATAAGAATGTAAAGCTGGACACCTTGTCACACCAGTTTGGTTCCACTGAGGATCACACCCCCACTGAGCCTGAGGGCTGTGTGCTTGGAGCAGTGGTCTGGGTAATCGAACATTTAGTTAAGAGAGCATGTACTCAGGTCCCTCATGAATGGCCAGAGAACAAGCTATTCTTTAACAAATCAGTATGTCCGGCAATTCTCTGTTGGGCTCACATCTACAAACTGGTTGCCCATCTGGATGTCAAGGGCACCCTGGGAACCGTTTGTCAAAGTTTCCGGTAACCAGCTATAGCACACGATATTTCTCAGTATGAGCCTAGTGTAAACCTAATTACTCCACTCCTGTGTGCCTTCTTTGAACACTGCTCATCTCTTCCTGCCCCTGGTTACACATCACATTAGATTTCATTATAGGGTTATCCTCGCCGGGGAATACCGTTATTGTTACCCAGTTCACATCCTTAAGCTTCCTTCTGCTAAAGAGACAGCGCTGCTAGTCTTTGACCATGTTTTTAAGATTCCCGGACTGCTCGACGTTGCTCAAATTTTGTGAAGTCACTCACCGTTGCTCCAGAGCCCCCAGGTACATCTAGTTACCCACTCGCCACCTACTCCTCTCGTAAACTGGCACCCAAATTTATCACACCACTTACTATTGTCAAGGTCTTTAGTCCTGCAGCAGTGCAACTCAGATTAGCTCGATCTCTATAAGTATGTAAGAGAGAAAGTGATAGAAACAATTTGGTGGATGGGGATAATTGGGAGGACATGATGGGTAAGGGCTGATGGAGGGAGTTTGGCCAGGACACCGGGGATACACCCCTACCGTTTACCAGAAGTGCCATGGGATTTTTAATGACCACAGAGAGTCAGGACCTTGGTTTAACGTCTCCTCCGAAAGACGGCGCTCACTGACAGTATAGTGTCCCCTTCACTATACTGGGGCATTAGGACTCGCACAGACCACAGGTTGAGCGCCCCCTGCTGGTCTAACTAACACCACTTCCAGCCGAAACCTAGTTTGCCCATGTGGTTTCTCATCCAGGTACTAACCAGGCTAAGCCCTTGGGAACCACTGCTTTACCATAATGTCCAGCCCAGTCCTGTCCTGTACATGCTGCATGTTGTTTGCGGTGTCTTTGTATGGACGCTTACCTGTACTTTGCCAGTCACTGGTCAGCCTGGCCGACCAGCTCTCCCTTTCTGTTCGGGTGAAGTGGGTGCCAGTTTATGTGTTTGCTTCTAGTGTCCACGTCTACGTTCACCACTCCTGTTTGTACCTGCGAATGACAGACTGCCTTAACTGTTTATTGCCTTACATAATGTTTTTATTGACCCAAATCCGTGGTTTGCCCATTCTGTCCAGAAACCAGCTGGAACAGGCAAGTATTATAAGACTCCATTCACATTTAAACACAACACAACAATAAGCCAGGTCAGGATATGTTTATTGGTTTATTGTATATATATATATATATATATATATAGATCAATGAACGTATCCTGAGCTGGCTCATCCACACTGGAAATATGAGATCCACATTTACCTCATAAAATTATGGCCTGATTTTAATTCTGCAGCGTTTTACTATCAACACAGAAATGTTATGATTCCTATTAGTAAATTAAAGACGACTGGATGAATTTTCCCTATAACATTATTCCTGAAGGGGTTAAAATAGATCAAAGATTATATGATGTGTGTGAGTGCTTGTATCACATATAAAACAGTGCAACAGTCTAACTGTTGGATAAGCATATTAAAGAGTTGGTTGATTAAAGATGTGAATGAATAAAGGTGTCATTTAATGTGGTCTACAGAGTCTTTCAGGTATTGCTGGTAATGAGGGACTCCTGCTAATGATGTTTCTCTATTTTCAGATTGTGAGGAGTTACCTGTGGAGGCGGGAACAGGTGTGAAGAGAGGTTTGTTTGTCACTTATCTCACACACACACACACAAACACACACACACACACACACACACACTTTATCATTATTAACTATCTTAACTAACTATTAGTCTTAACAAATCATTCTGATCAGCATAAGCAGCATCTTGTGCTTTGACAGAATAGAAAACGCCTGAACTTCAGTACCAGGAGTTCATTTAATGTCCAAGACGAGGTTTAAATCTCTGTGTGTGTTTATAACTCTGATCAAAACTGACTGGAACTGCCTGTGCATTAAGCTAATTTATGCACACCTTCCAGCCAATCAGAATCAAGAATTTCGACAGACCATGAAATAACAGAATATAAAGCACACCTGAGGTTTAACTAGCGCTGCTCATGTGTGCGATAATTCTAATAAGTCAACCTTGTTGTCTATTTTTCATTACTTTATCCATAAATGTGATATGTTAAAGTTGTATTTTTCATTTTGGATGATCACCATCTTTCTTTATATTTCAGCTCCAGTATCCCTGATTATAGAAGAACTGAGGAAACACGCAGGTAAGAAATCTCAGTTATACATGGATGCTGTGAATATTATCTCATATCTATCAGGTTTAATAACTGTAGTCTTATTTACTTTCCTCACAGAGCGGATCACTATTGATCGAGAGAATATATCTCCAGATCTGAAGGTTACGCCTGACTGTAAAGCTCTGAGGGACAGTCCAGATTATCAACACACTGCAGAGGGATTTCCATATCAGTTATGTGCATTTGGAGAGCAACGGTTTACTTCTGGTCGACACTATTGGGAGGTAGAGCTGACAACTCCATTAAACCCTCCTAAAAACTACTGGGTAATTGGTGTGGTGAAACATGGTAATATCAGTGTAAAAGACAGATCTGCTTTAACTCCATCAAATGGTTTCTGGTTCCTGTGTTCTGATGGTGAAAAAGGCTTTTACATAAACACTGATCCCCCAATAACCCTGTCCATATCACCGAGGCCTGAGCGACTGGGAGTTCTGCTAGATTATGATGAAGGTCTGCTGGAGTTTTACAGCGTTACAGAGAGTAAACATCTCCTGACCATGCGCACTAGATTCTCAGGGTCAATCGTTCCTCTGTTTAATCCTGGTGTAGGCGACGCGAGTCCACTCAGAATAGTAGATTGTCCAGTAGCTGAAGGTTCACCAGCAGAGGTCACTCTACCTTTACTGAGTAACTGCAGCACAGACGCCTGACCGACCGACACAGAGCTAACAGAAACAAACCTGAATGTCTCTTCACACATATACTAGCTGTGGTTCCGTCCAAACTTGAGGAAAAATCGAGTTTCCATCAAGCAGGAAACAAGGTTATCATAATGGTGTTGTTCACTATGTTGTGGCTATTTTCTTTAAGGAGGCTCTCTCCATGGTAAAGAAGACAAAGTCTTACCCAAGATGTCTTTTAAAGTTTTATTCTTTGCAAAGAAGGTCAGACAGTCATACAGTAACACAGGTTCCTGCAGAGTGCGACACTCAAAGAAGAGTGTGTTCCCTTTTTATCTGGTTTCTTCCCTCTAAAGCCCACAAGGCCATAGGTGGCATAGCTAATGAATCACGTCACAGTTATCTTAACACTCATGATTCTCTTTTAGTTGTCTATATTTCTATCCCATACGGCTGTACAGGTCATAGGTCACCATACATGGAATACAATCTTGTCTTATGATAAAAAGGTGCCAAAGTGATCATGCATAGCTTAACTGTGTAATGTAGACATAGAAAAAGGAAAGAAGAACAGATTAGAAAATGCATATAAAGGTATAAAAATGAATTTCCATAACAACTACATCTGAGTTCATTCTGGAATTGTGTTTATCTCCCATTATTCACATTAATAATGATAATTATAATAATTCCTTACATTTATATAGTGCCTCATCCATCACCAGTCTTCAGTTGGATGATGCGACAGCAGCCATATTGAGCAACATTATTGGTGGAGGGAAGATTGATGAAGTTAATTATCATATAGGGATGGTTCAACAGAGGCCAGTGGGCACATTTGGCCCGGACACTGGGGTTATGCCCCTACTCTTTTTGAAGGATATCCTGGGATTTTTAATAACCACAGAGAGTCAGGTCTCCATGGAAAGACAGTACTCACTAGCTGTGTTTCCATCCTCATATTTTTATGAGCATTTTGGAAGATAGCAGAAAAGCCCTGGATGGAAATGCCAGGATGTGCAAACAATTTGAAAAGGAGTAGGAAAAATGCTCATAAACTATGATGGAAATCATTTACCGAATAAATTCCAGCATGCGCATCAACACAGTCATGTGATTTGGCTTAAACAGATCATGTGATGATACAAATGTCGGAAAGAGCAGGTATGTTTGGGTGGACGATGAGGAACACTAGGAGAAAGACGTGAGGACCACCCTTGATGGAAAACATCAGAGGAATGTCTTCCAAGAGGTGCGAGTGGAGATGACTCTTAAAGGACACGACTATATGTCCACGTGTTCTAAGACGCAAGTTAGTTGTATACCAAAAACTCCCAATGCAGCAACTTTCATTCTTCTTTTGATAGTTTATCAGGAAGTGACATTTTTTTTCCTCTTGGCCTCACTCGATGGAAATGGTGCTTTATTCACCAATGTTGTATGCCATAATCCAGCTTTACACATATATTTAATGTGCATCTTTGGATGGAAACATGGCTACTGACAGCATTAGGACCGGTCACTATACTGGGGCGTTAGGACCCACGGTGATCACAGGTTGAGCGCCTCCTGCCTGGCCTCACTAACACCTCTTCCAGGAGCGGGCTAGTTTCCCCATGTGGTCTCCCATCAGGTATTGATCATAGCTAGCTGCCGATTAATAGTTTTGGCGTGACATACCAGCATTTTGGGAAATGCCTCATGGTGGGCAAAAAAAATATTGTCTCCCGCTGACCGCCAACACGCTGAGTGATCTCTCTAATCATATCATAATCATATCTCTGTTTTGTTCTGTTGATGTGTGATATAAATATCGGTATTTAGCCATTACGGCTCATTGGTTTTCTGCCTGTCAGGTCTCAGCACAGGTCATGGGACTGAAAACTATCAATTAACCCTTTTTCAGTCCAAAACCACTAAGTGAGCACAAAAACCTTTGGGGCGAATAAGGGATACTTATTCACAATTTACCATTTCCATCACTCGTTTCTCATACGATACTTCAAAATGTGCATTTACACAAGCTGACAGAAACCCTGCTAATGACTGCAGCAATTACTTCTGCATGACACTGGAAGAAAATCTGTATTCTGTTGTGTACAGTGTGTATTTCGGGCTTTTCTGATTGTTTGTAAATAATATTGTGTATTAATTAAGCTCTATTAATTATATCATGCAAAGCACTGATAATGCTTTTCAAACTGGGCCAATTAGTGTATCAGTGACAACACTTAACGTTTAAAATGTGTACAAACATCAGTACATGTTAGGGGTTGGTATTAAGACACATCTTATTCTTTTCCAAATTGGATTGATTTGGCTTGCTCATTTCAGGCATTCCCATACATTTTCCTTACACTGGATTAATGATATGGAGGATATGCATGATATACAGTTAACTGAATCCATTATTACTGTAAAATAATGCTTAAATGTGATGTGGACCATCACTACTGGTGTTTCCTAAACATTTCGCACAAGTTAATGAGTGAAGGATAATAACACGCCTCAATGCCATCATGTGTAAAGCAGCTATAGTGGAGTTGCTCAATATGTTTAGTGTGATATCATGTCATATTACTGTGATGAAACAGTAGACTGGATCTGTAAAAAACTGAATGTCTCATTATTTAGCAGTACTGCAGTGGTTTCCTCGCACTGCTGAAAATGCACAGTTGTATACTTTGACTTTTGTATCTTTGTACTGTATGTATATTATGAAACTGTGTTTGTTATTTTAAGGTACAGTAATGTGAAATTAAATGTTTACAGCTGTATTTTATCATCACACAACATGCTGACATCTCTTTACACTCACTGAGCATTTACTTAATGTATCTATATTTGGGAGTTTCCTGGTATTGCATATATAACATGGCACCAACAGAGTAGGAGTTCACATTCCCCACACTGTAAATGAGAACATGATCGTGTGGCTCCATCTAGTGTTCATCAGAGGACACTACAAACAAAATAAAAACATTCATCTGAACTCTTACTACAGGTCTGCTGAGTGCTTGATTCTGATTGGCTGATGGTCACTCTCAGGTTTGGTTACTGTCAGATAATGGCACAGCTAAAGTAGTTCCGGCAGGTTTAGAGCGCATTACAGCTCAAGATCATTACGCTGAAGGATTTCACTAGAACTAGAAACAAGACAAAATCTCAGAGATACTAGAGAAAGCATTTACACAGCTGTACTATCTATTAATTTACGTGGTCTACAGGAGATATTTCAATCTTGTTTTAAATCTCTACACGGCACAAAGACAGCCTTATTAAATGTTATTAATGATCGGCTCCTTACTACCGACTCTGGAGACTGCTGTTCTTGTGCGTTTGACACTGTAGACCACAGATGTCAATTCCAGTTCCTGGAGGGCCGCAGCTCTGCATAGTTTAGTTCCAACCCTGCTCCAACACACTTACCTGTAGGTTTCAAACAAGCCTGAAGGACTCAATTAGTTTGATCAGGTGTGTTTAATTAGGGTTGAAACTAAACTGTGCAGAGCTGCGGCCCTCCAGGCACTGGAATTGACACCAGTGCTGTAGACCATAACATCTTGATCTTAAATCGGCAGCATCGCATTGGTCAGTATAAGGAAAGCTACTTCTGAAAGTAATGCATTACAATAACTAGTTACATTACTTAGTTACTTTTTATGGTAATTAATGCGTCACGTCACGTTATTATTCGTCACAGTTATTTTAGCATTATGTTTCCTTACCTTTGCTGGGCTTGACGTCTTTCAGAAGCTGCAGGGGTTTTCTTCTAGAAAAATAGAGGAGCTCTGCAAACAACAACACACTGTATAACCTTCATCTACCTTTAAAAACACATTCAAAAATAATAATGGAGGATAACGTGATCTTCTGAGAACTTGTATAGCCCAGAGCTACACATGGTGTATATACAGATTAACGCACGTTGAAATCCCCTTTTCCCTTTCTTCCACGTGTTCAGAATAATGAGAATACTTCCAGCTCAGAAACGTAAGGCTCTGCCATCTTGGTTTTTGTCCGTTCCTGCATTCTCTCATCCAGTGCGGGATTCAACATGACCATGTCCATTTTAAGTTTTTTAAAAGTTAACTAAATCAAAAACTAACTCGCGTTACATTTCTTTAAAAACATTATTAATCTTTTTTTAAAGTAATGCATTGCTGTTTGCCTTGGGGATTTGATGTGCTCTTCTGCCTGCTTATCGTGTGGAGTCCCCCAGGGCTCCATCTTGGAGCCTATTCCATTCTCTTTACATATACATCTTTAGGACCCATGTTTAGGAAGTATAATATTTTGTTTCATTGTTATGCAGATGAGACCATTCTCATCTCATTTTCTTCCACTTATCCGGGCCGGGTTTCAGGGCAGCAGTCTCAGCAGAACCTTAGACTTCCCTCTCCGAGACTCTCCTCCAGGGGGATCCCAAGGCATTCGCAGGCAAACTGAGAAACATACAGCAGTCCCTCCAGTGTTTCCTAGGTCTTCCCTGAGGCCTGCTCCCGGTGGGACAAGCCCGGAACACCTCCCTAGGGCGTCCAGGAGGCATCTATGGAGCACTATGGCCTCAGATTTGGAGGTGCTGGTTCTCATCTAGGTCGCTTCATACTCTTCAGCAAACTACCCCAGTGCATGCTGAATTTTTCCATAAAAATTATGAACAGAACCGGTGACAAAGGGAAGGGCCTGCCGGAGTCTAACATGCACTGGAAACAAGTCTGACTTATTGCAGCAATGCAAACCGAAGAGCCCTTAACAGAGCGCCACTGACCACATACTCCCAGAGCAACCACACCGAGAGACATGCGGGACACGGTCGAATGCCTTCTCCAGGTCCATGAAATCCACATTGTTACTCTTGGATCTGAGGTTTAACCATCGGCCAGATCCTCCTCTCCAGTACCCTGGCATAGACTCTTCCAGGGAGGCGTGTGATCCCTTCTTAAAATGGGAACCACCACCCCAGTTGCCCAGTCCAGATGTACTGTCCCCGACCTCCATGTGATATTGTAGAGGCGTGTCAGCCAACACAGTCCCACAACATCCAGAGACTGGAGGTATAAGGGGTGTTTTCCTCCACCCACTGCTGTGCCTCTTCAGACTCCCTCAGTAACCTCAGCTTGGGTGATGGTGAGTCCAGCCCTACGTCCCAGTCTCTGCTTCCTCAATGAAAGGCCTGTCAGTGAGATTGAGGAGATCCTCATAGTATTCCTTCCACCGGCCGACAACATCCCCAGTGGAGGTCAGCAGCTCCACTTCTGCTGTAAACAGTGTTGGTGTGGAACTGCTTTTCCTTCCTGAGGCGCCAGACGGTTTGCCAGAATCTCCCTGAGGCCGACCGGTAGTCTTCCTCTTCCTCTCCCCAGGTCAGAATCTTTGCTTCTGTAACTGCCCGGGCTGCAGCACGCTTGGCTTGTCTGTACCCATCAGCTGCCTCGGGAGTCCTACAGATCAACCACTCCTGATAGGACTCCTTCTTCAGCTTGACGGCATCCCTTACTTCCGGTGTCCATCACCAGGTTCATGGATTGCCGCCACGACAGGCACCATAGACTGTTCAGCCCCAGTTTACTTACTCATTTTGAGTAAAGTCAACAACTAATTTTTACAGTGCAAATTCTATAATTCCACGTTCATGTTGGCTTAAAATGCTGAAATTAAAGCCTGGATGGCAGATAATATTTTAAAGTTCAATGAGAACAAGACAGAAGCCCCATTGTTTACTCCAGGGGGTGCCTGTGGGTCTCCTGAACTCGATTTAGCTCTTTTAAAACCAACAGTGAAGCCCTCTGTGCAGACACTTGAGTGTTTTAACAGACGGGGATGTTAAGCTGGATAAGCAGATACATTTGGTAATTAAATCTAGTGTTTTCCAGCTCCAAGATCAAATCTTTTCTGTCTCATAAAAGTGTATAAATCTTTGTATCATGTCGTCACTATTTCTGTAATGGTCTCTAGGGGTGCGTCTCAATCACCAACCTTGTTCACTAGTCAGTGCACTGATCAGGGCATCAGCCATTTTCAGTGCTGTATAAATCGCTTAAGTCATCCAGTGCACTGAAACATTCAAGCCCCTGAAAAGTCCCATAATGCACTGTGGAAATCAGGCCGCATCAATACACACTATATATGCACCCTTAACGAAGCTTCAGAAGCACAAAAAATAATGTTTTACAAACACTTCATACCCCACGACTCTTTTCAAACATGTTTTCTGGTGCACAAACATTGAAAATGAATGAAGAAGCGCACAACTTTACATGTGTTTGTAATTTAATAAAAGCACATGACAATCTGAAAGTCAAATATGACATACGTACACGCAGTCTAATCCACTAAACCTCTTCTGTTTGGTGAATAAAACAACACAAAACACACACACTTACTTGCATGTGGAGCTGATCTGAGGTCAGATGCATAGAAACCACTGCCATCCATAGAAAACCAATAATACAACTAAAGTTAAGGCAACACACTTCAGCTGAAACAAAACAGACGAAACTCACAAAAACCCAACAAACATGTCCAGCTCAGACACACACACAATAACTGGCTCATAAAATAAGCAACTCATAAACAGACTGCCTGGATGTTCTGCATTGTGACATCATTTTCAGGGATTTATTCATATGTAGGCCCAAAATAATGCACAAAAATAACAATATTTAATTGTCATTAAAATATATATGCTGTAAAATGTGTGTTTGTTGGTAGTAAATTGAGAAGGACTGAAAACAAATGACAATTTAAATTGTTTGTTTTGTTACACAACTAACTTCCCATTTAGTTTTAGCTTGAAATTAACTTAAAATTCTTAATATATTCATTTTTGTTTAATTAAAAGAATAAAAAAACAAACATTTTTGTCTTTTTTTGGCCCAAAATTAATGTAATGCACAAAATCTGAATATTTAAAAGTCATTTAAAGTAAAAACAATGTTTGATTTGTTAAAGGTGTGCATGCTTGCTGCTATTTGTCCACTGCTGATATAAATAAAATGTATTTATTGCTGTGAATAAGTATGAATGAAGAGGGAAGGATTGAATATAAAAGATAATAAGAAAAGATTCTCTTTAAATCCTGGGTCCAAAAATGTAAAAATGTCAAATAAACAACTGCAATTAAGGACAAAAACGAAAATAAATAAACAAACAATAGCAAAAAAGCACCAAAATAATTATAAACAATTGCAATAAAGCAACTCAAAAAACAAAAAGTGTAATAAATCGCATAAAAATAAAATAAATGCAAAATAAACAACTGCAATAAAGCAACACAAATCAAGTAAATAAAAATAAACTGATGGCAATAAAACACCCTCCCCAAAAATAAAGCAAGAAAT
>CAIGQW010056533.1:19747-32389 GCA_903798125.1 Danio choprae | reverse complement strand
TGTGAGGATGTGCAGTGTGTGTCTGTGTCTTTGTGAGGATGTGCAGTGTGTGTCTGTGAGGATGTGCAGTGTGTGTCTGTGTGTTTGTGTGTTAATTGTAGTTGTAGTGAGTTAATATGTCTCGGCTACTGTATTGAAGTGAATGAGAGTGTGTGTGTGTAACATGACACAATCTCAGATGTCTACTGTTCCTCCACAGGTGATTTTACAGCGCTGGCGGTGAATAAACATGCTAAACTTGCCTTACAGAGCTGTATTACACTTTAATTACCCTTTAATTCCATATTCGTCTCTGAACCGAGTATATATTATCTGATATTACAGTAAAGTTTACAGCTGAACGGTACAAGACAACACGACACCAGTGTGTTTTTGGCATTTCTATATATACACACACACACACATATAAATAAGTACGCCATATATCAAGACAGACAACAAACATGATGAAAAAGCAGATTATTATCATTATTATCATCACTGATATCACTTGTGCCGTCATCACAGAATATTACATTTACACACACACACACACACACACACTCGTTATTTCACTTTCTGTTCTATTGTTGTGTGTTAATGTTGTGTTTTGGACTCTTACACAACATTTGTGACATAGGCAAGGCAAGAATAGAATAGAATAAACATGCCTTGCCTTGAAATGATTATTACACTCATATAAATGATTATTACACTCACAGAAATGATTATTACACTCATATAAATGATTATTACACTCACAGAGCTGTATTACACTTTAATTACCTATTTATTCCATATTCGTCTCTGACCCGTGCATGTGTCTGATATCACCAGGTATTACCACAGTAAAGTTTAGAGCTGAACGGTACCAGTGTGTGTTTAGCGTTTCTGTCATCACTATATACACACAAATATAAAGATCTAATATAAATATCAGACAACAAACATAACACGAGGACAAACTGAACTTTCGAGAACTTTAAATTCATTTTAAGTAACTTTACTAAGACAGACAGCAAACGAAACTTAACAAGAACATCGTGTCTCCACACACACACACACACACACACACACACATACATACACACTCTCTCTCTGTGGCCCTCATGATCTATTTCTCATGTCGGAAACTCACCGTCAAACTTCCAGTCTGTCTCATTTTCCAGTAAATCCACCGATGAGCGGTTTAACAGTGGCGATGGCCGCTAGTTATGCTAGTTAGCGCTGCTCGGTCGTGTTGTGCTGAAGTTACCGAGTTCGGCGCTCGTGAGCTCATCGGGTATAAATAACATCATGGCGTCACTGAAACTCACCGGCCTCAAACTCTCCAAACACAGCGAGAAACCCTGAGAACTGAAGCCCAGCCGGAGCTCACCCGAGCGGGAGGACAGAAGCCGCCGCACGCTGCTCTTTAGCGACAGAAAACCGTCAAAAGAGAGTTTTAACGGGGTCTGTGGGCGGAGCTTCAGCCGCTCGGAGATCATTACACAATCATTAACAATCACTATCGGTTTTAACCCCTTATTCGGTAGCTTATCCGCTCCTTAAGCGGCAAAGTCTAGAGGGGATACAGCTGCGGGTACTCACTGACTGTACAACAATAATTAATATTTGTACATTACTGTGAGGGTTGGGTGTAAATGTTAATAAAATACAATTTAATGGGTAATTTATTAAATAATATGAATAAATCTCTGTATAATTACTGTTTTTACATTACTGTGAGGGTTGGGATAGGGGTAGCCGTTAATAAAATACAGTTCATTGTAGTTTAATAAATTATATGAATAATACTCTGTATTATTGCTGGGTTTAGCATGAAATATATGAAAACAGAAAATGATTATTTCTAGTGTTGGGGTCATTTTAGTAATTAGCACCAAATTTCAAAATAAGAGCGCATTATTTATTGGCGACACACACACATACACACACACACACACACACACACACACACACACTCACAGACTCTCTCACACACGCACCAGAAACACACAATCACTCACACACACACTCAAACACATACACACATAGGTACACTATGAAAACTAGATTGTGTCTAAAATATGTTTTCAGTAATACATGTCACACCACGTGTAACTATTAATAAAGTATGATGATAATAACAGCAACAATCAGGCTAATGCATTAGTTTGTAGCAACTGTTTTTGAAAATCACATTACTGAAATGTATTTATCAGTTTTGTTATGTAATGATCATTTGTTAATAATGATATTGTATATTATTGTAGAAATATTAGTATTGGGTAATACACATTTTGATTTAGGACAGCTTTGGTGAGATGCATGCATATGATACAGTCAAATTAAAATATACAGTCAAATTAAATGTATTTCTATCATTCAAATCTGAAATCAAATATTTATTAAAGTGTGTCCAAATAAATGAGGGAAGAAAGAAGATAGTTGTTTATTTTGGCCACCGAAAAATGAACTACAAGTCCCGGCATGCAGCGCGGTGGGCGTCTCCCGCGTCATAGAACCGGAAAAGCTCTGTTAGCAATAGCGTTTGGCTAAAAACACAGATTGTGGTCCGCTGGGAAGCAGTTCAGAAATCATCTCAGTCGGATTTTCAGATCGATTAAAGTCGAATGATCGAGAAAACACGCGATGGATGACAGTAAGGTGAGAATAATCAACAGATCAACAACACACACACACTCGTGTTTCAGAGGATTATCGACTCAGTAACTCTTCATCCAGCTTGATTTATGGACATAAAGCATCTTCATATATTAACATCACTGTACTCGAATAACAGAATATATAAAATACAGTGAGATATTAATACTGTAACAGTCAGTTATTCAGAGACTGGAGTTTATACTCGACCATTCACACTGTGGCGTTGAATAAAACAGTAAAGCAGAATGTATAAAGGCTAATATAGATGAATTACAGTGATGTGGTCTATGTTGTTCACCGCCACCTGGAGTATTGGGTCTGAAACGAGGACTGTCTGAAATCGCATGTATGGTTTTAAATCAGCTGAACTGATTGTGAGCATGTTTATTTAGACAGTCACCGGCTGATAACAGCAGTTCATTATTTAGAAGGAGCAAATGTGACCCTTCTGGAGTTATATAAAGTCAGAATGTGCGAATATAAACGAGCCTTTACCTCGGAGAGTTTCGTTATGAGCAGGGTCAGGTTTGCAATGCAAGTCCAATTACATCGACACAAAACAAGTCGTATAATATATCCATTAAAACACAGACAATATTACTTTACAGACGGTATTGTACATAAATCATATGAACATTTGCATATTAGTCAATAATAAGACTGAAATTAATATAAAAAGTTAATAAATATAAATGTAAACACACTTACATAAGTAAATAGACTCAATGATGGGTTAAAATGTAACTAAAGTTTGGGTAATAACGCTGCTGAACGCATCAGAGGTGTGTGTGTGTGTGTGTATTAATCTGAGCTCTGCTGTGTGCATTGGCAGATAGTGGCTGGTAAAGTGAAGAAACCGGGCAAACGCGGCCGCAAACCTGCCAAGATCGACCTGAAGGCCAAGCTGGAGCGCAGCAGGCAGAGCGCCCGAGAGTGCCGAGCCCGCAAGAAGCTGCGATACCAGTACCTGGAGGAGCTGGTGTCCAGTAAAGAGAGAGCCATCTGTGCCCTGAGGGAGGAGCTGGACATGGTGAACACACACACACACACACACACACACACACACACACACACACACAATGAAACTGAAGGCCTGGTGTTAGAGCGCAGTAGTGGATCAGTGTGGTGTAGTTCCTCCTCAATACAGCATAGTACAGGGAATGACAGACACGAGTCCTGCACAGCAGCCAGAGGGATTCTCAGCCGTTCTTCTTCAGAATAGTGTTCAGGTCACTACTGATGCTGCTGGAGGGAAACCTTTCCTGACTCACCTCCAAAACACCCCAAAGTGCTCAATAATGTTTAGATCTGGATACTGTGCAGGCCAGGGGAGTTTCATGTTCATCAAACTGCTCTGTCAGCAGTCCCGCTGTGTGTATTGCTGCATCATCATCCTCTGTCTGTGTGTGTGTGTGTGTGTGTGCAGTATAAGCAGTGGTGTCTGGCCATGGATCAGGGGAAGATTCCTTCAGAAATCAAGGCTCTTCTGACGGGAGACGAGCAGAAGACGCCTCAGAGCTGCAGCAACAAGACGGCCAAGAACGGCAAATACAGCTCCAGCAGCAGCATCTAGAGACGCGCAGGAGTGTGTTCAGAACACACACACACACACAGCCCAGAGTTTCGATCAGCTTCTCTGTTGTCATTCCTCCTCAATAATGTGTGTATTTAGAGTTCTGCGTCGTTTATAAACACTATTTATTTATTCTGCTGCAGATATGAGGCACAATGACGCTTTAGTTTACTAGTGCTGGGCAAACATTAATCGCTTATAGAAGTTTGTTTTTACATAATTTAAGTGTGTGTACTTACTATATTTATTATGTATATATAAATACAATGCATGCATATATTTGAGGAAATGTTTATTTATATTTAGTTATAAAATATATATGTATATGATACAAATGATATATCAATTTAAATATCTATAACGCTTTGTTTCTATGTATGTATTTCACATAGGGTCTACATAATACATACATATAATATATATATAACACACACACAATCTCAAAACCAGCTTTTAATTTGGATGTGATTAATCTTTGCCCAGCACTAGTAACTTCACGTTTAGTTTGAGCAAACGGGCGGGTTGGTTTTGATCAGGTTTCCTCATCATGGTAACTTACGGACCAATCAGCTGAGAGTAAAATGAATATATCTGAAGCAATCAAGCCACTCCCCCTCCGTCCCCGCGTCTCTTTTGCTCCAAAATTAAAGTCTTTTACACTTAAGGCATTTTTTGTTGCTAATTATTCGTTTATATTACGTGAATTATAATTATTTATATTTTATATTCAGATACATTCAAAGTGTCAATTAATACTACTTATAAATAGCATGTAAATGTAAATATTAAGATATAAAGCACCTTCAATATATACTGTTTTCAATGGCTGTTTGAGTTTGTTCATTATTGAAATAAATGATTGATTAGCATTGATATGATAATGTTTTCTTCAAGTTGCCTTGTCAAACCCCTGCGTCATCAACAGTGTTTATTTCCGCCGTGTGTTGATCTTCACTATATCTCTGATAATAATGTCTTACTCTTTAACTGAAGCGGACTCGAAACTCTGAGTTAACAGAGAAGCTTTATGAAGTAACCTGATCATAACCAGTTTGCATGTCTTTACATTTGTCAACCCAAAATTAACTCTGTAACCCAGTTTGCTGAACTGGTTTGTAATATAATCCATCAGGCATTATCAGACGCCGCGCTGCTGCCAAACCCTCTCGCTGGCTCCCTCTCTGCACTATAACATTTGAGCGATTTCAGCGCATAGCACTTCTCCTTTCTCTTGTTTTATTAGTAGTGTGTTTGTTGTTGTATTTATTTCTTTAACTGAACTTAAAGCACTTTCCTTTAAAGCTCTAGTTATTGTACTTTGAGCGTTTCGTCGTCTCGCTTTATTTAAACAAACATTATTTCCACACCGATGAGTCTCAGAGAAACGCCATGAATGTAAAGCTGTCCATCTCACACACACACACACACACACACACACAGAGAAGAGTGTGAACATGAATCAGAAAGGCTGCGATCATCTATAATGTTAGAGCTGAAATGTCTATTTTTATATGAGTGTGTAGATTGTCGTGTGTTTCTGTGTAGCTCTGCTTTATGAGTCTGTACATTATAAACAGTGGATCTGAATCTCTCTCGTCTCTGCTCTGCTTCTTATCAGTGTTTCAGACTAAAACAACTAACATTCCAGCTGATAACACAACTCAACGGTTTGCTGATGCTATATAAAACACTGCACAGGAATAAATCATATTTTGGTTCTGATGTTTTGAGGATAAGAGCAGATAACACTGACAGAACGTTCTGTTAATGTTACTGGAGCGTTTGTTCATAACCCTATTAAGCAAATGTTAGTGGTGGAGCTCAGATTGGCGAGTGCATGAGTGTGTGTATGCTTGTGTGTGTGACTGTATGCACAAGTTTTTTGTAAGAGTGTGTATGAGTGAGTGTGTGTGTATGTGCGAGTGTTGAAGCTGAAGGCTTCTCTTTCATCAGTTTGTCAGAATGCAGAGTTGTCATTGTCCTTGCTCTCAGTATGAACCTCATTATGATGAGTGTGTGTGTGTTTCATTAAAGCCGCCGCTTTCTTTCATCCACATTAACAATAGCTGTTGGTCATCCGCCGCTGAACACGGAGAAGCGCAGGCAGAAAGAACAGAAATAGAGCATCAGAGACACTGACATCTGATCAACAGCTCCAGATCCGCCTCTATATAACTAGAACGCTCTGAAGCGAGAGGCAATACTTGAGGACATCACACACACACACACACACACACACACACACACGAAGAACTGAGGAACAAAATAATCTGAGTTCTTACGTCCTTTATAAAGTCCGATTTAAAGGGGTAGTTCACGCAAATTAAATGAGCTCATTCTCAAGGTTTTCCAAACCTTTCTGAGTTTCTGTCTTCTGCTGAACACCAAAGAAGATATTCTGAAGAATGTTGGAAACCTGCAACCATTGACTTCCATAGTAGGACAAATAAACACTATTGAAGTCAATGGTTACAGGTTTTCAACATTCTTCAGAATATCTTCTTTCGTGTTCATGTTTCCATACCTCAACAAATTATATCAGCTGCTATTTGTTCTACATTACATACAGTATTATTAGGAATATTTAGATGGCATGTTTATCAGCTCCAGGCCAGTTATCAGCACTAAAATACCGGCATTTACTCTCCTAAATGCATTTACTTACACGTGTCATCTTTAATCTCAAATCTAGCCTGTTTATTTTAATGATCTGAATTCTTCAGTATAGTAACGTTACATTATTTTGAAAGATTTCATTATACACTAACCTGATATCATTATATAATAGGAAAGTATTGGTAAGATTATTGATCACGAATGCAACACAAATGCATTTTCATGCCGTTTCAACTGACGAAACTACAACAATCCCACACAGTCGGTGTCAGCACACACGGACGCTTCTCAGAACCGTACAGCAGGTTTAATTGCAAAATCACAGAGACACAAGTGTGTTTCACATCAGGAAACAACACACACACACACACACACACATCAATGAGACAAAGTCCATCTGTACAGACGAGCACGAGAACAACACAAACGCAGATCAACACACTGACCCTGCGGACGCACAAACAGGAGAACACTAACACAGACGCTGTGCTTTCGGGATCCGCGCGAGATTGGCTAGCACCGCAGGCTCCATTTCAGCTTCAGTTCCTGCGCTCAGAGGATTGGCCAGCGCTCAGTCTGCCGGACCCTCACATCTGCCCACAGAAATGTGCTTGCGCATAAATTTCCAGCAAAATATTGCTAACGTGAGCAACACCTGAAGGGATCGTGTTGTCGTTTAAGTCAGTCGCGTCTGCTCCTGTACGACACTTCAATTGTTGAGTTTATACGAATGTGTTGGGTGGGTTAGCGCTAATCGGCCACGCTAGCTTCTTCTCCTTTGCTTCTCGGTCAAAGGTGTCGTAAACGGAGTCTTTGATGAGGGTTTTCGCCGGTACGGGCAGATCCACGACGCCCACATAGTTTTTCTTAGCCATTCGCGAGCTGGCGGTAATGGTGTAGGCGTTACTACGGTAACACTTCATTGACGACATGCAGAAGGTCTCCCTCATGCCGCGCCTGAAGTTAGCATTGTAGACGGAGTAGAGCGTGGGTTTGGAGGCGGTGGAGCTGAAGGAGATCCAGGTGACGGTGATGAAGAACAGCGCCCCCTGCCTGCCGGAGCCCCGCGGGTGCCACAGCTGCGCCACGTAAAACGGCATCCAGCTCAGCAGGAACATAGCGTTTAGCATCAGGAACATCTTGATGGTTTTAACTTTAGTCCTGGGCACGATGTTCATAGTCCTGCGCAGCGTCCGGCCGTCAGCGCTAATTCTCCAGATGTAGCGCACCACGCGCTGGTAGAACGACACGATGAGTATCGCCGGCACTAGAAACCCAAACAGCAAATGCGCGATGGCGTACGCTAGCCCGTCCCAGCTGTCGGCTATGAAGAACTCGCAGTGATTCGGAGATGGCGTCGATCCGTAGAAAAACAAGCAGGGCGATACGAACGCGGCGTCAAAGAGCCACGATGCTAATATCATGCGTTTAGCCTTCTCGCGAGACACTTTAAAGCTGAGAGGGTACACGATGGTGTAGAAGCGGTCGACGCAGATGGACAGCAGCACGTAGACCTGCACGCCGGGGCACAGATGCTGCAGGAAGCGCAGGATTCGACATGCGGCAGCAGGCAGCGGCCAGCGACCCGCACACACCTGCAGCAGCAGCAGCGGCGCACAAGCTAGGCTAAGCAGCAGGTCCGCACATGCCATCGACACCACAAAGTAGTTGGTGGTGGACTGAGTCCTGCGGCTGCGGTGGATCACCAGACACACCAGCGAGTTCCCCAGCACCGAGATCAGCCAGCAGATGGAGAACAGCAGCGCTAGCACCGTCAGCTCCGCCGGCGTTAGCTCGTACGCGGGCACTGACGCAGACACAGAGGCGTTACTCTGCAGCCCGGCGGCAGGCGAGGACACCTCCAGCTGGCACAGCAGCGGTGTGGGGGACGCAGCCGGCGTGGAGGACTGGTTGATGGAGACGAACGAGGGATTCACACCCTCCATGGACAGCAGGAACACCATCAGTGGCCTCAGTGTGTGTGTTTGACCAAAGCTGAAACACACACACAGATACCGTTATACACAACAGCTAAAACACAACAGCGATTCATATAGTGCTGCACATCATCTGCTTTCAGCATCATGTGCTCATCGGCAATAGTCAAGACTCTGCATTATAGCTGAGCAGTTTTCCATTTGCACGCTTTTAAGGGGCTCCTATGATGCAAAATCAACGTCAGTAAGCTGTGTGGACAGGAGTATGTGTGTATAGTGTGTGTACACAGTCACACTGGAGTGACAGAAACACAACAAGCCTCTCTTTAAAACATTTTGATGGTAAAATAGGATCCAAATAACAGTGATTTTGAGGCCGACTGCAACGTTATGGAGGAGTGCAGTTTTCCCCGCCCACCAAATTGATTGACAGGAGCATATTAACATGTCTCCATAGTAACGAGTATAAACATGTCCACAGAACAGGATTTGCACAGAAACCGGGATTACAGCTCTGTTCAGCTCTCTGTGATCAGCTGCAGCTCCAGGAGTTTCACACGGTTAAAGCAGAGCATGTCTGTAATACAGTAAAGATGGTAAAATCACTGTAATTCATAACTGGAATCAGCACATCTGCATAGTGTCAGTAAATATATGGGTTTGTGTGTGTGTGTGTGTGTGTGTGTGTACTTTGTGATGGCATTTGTGTGTGCCTCCTGGTTTCAGAAAGGCTTGAATAAACTCCACATCAGACAACCTTACTGCGGTATGTTCATGAACTGGATCTCTGCTTCATCGGTGTGTCTCTGTCACTGACTGCTGTTTACCTGACCTAACGCAGGAGAAACACACACACACACGACGGAGGGAGTGGTGGGCGGGAACAGAACCAGATCATTTGCATTTAAAGGCACAGGCTACAAAAACAGCTACACTGTCCTCTGAGAACAGAATGGGCATATTGAGAAGGGTGTAATGGATGATCTGCTGGGTATTCTGAGCTGAAACTTTACAGACACATTCTGGAGACACCAAAGGTTCATCTTACATCTTGTAAAAGGGTAAAATAGGAGCCCCTTAAAGGCACGCTCACACTGCACTTTTCTGCCTATGGACTTCCACTCATGTGCTGCGAACGTGGCAGACCGGAAACACAAGAGTCGCATGTTGCTGCTTTCCAAAGTTCAAGCTTGGTGAACTCTGATCATCATGCGAGACTAAGGTCTAAACATGACCTCTCTGTACAGAAATGTAGAAGAGCAATCACTCCCTTCATCTTGTTTTTCCCGCCTCTTCTCACAGCGCCGTGTGACAGAATTTCACCTGCTCAACCTCTGTGTGACCGCGGGTTGTTTTAGCCCAATGCTGGGTCAATTATGGAAAAACATCATTTACATTTCATTTAAAACATATTAACCCAGCATGAGTTTGTCCCTCTCTGACCCAATGTTGACTTAAAACAACCCAGTACTTCTTTAAGTGAGTGAATAAAACCCACGACTCGATCTATGGTTCGAGTTATATACATTTCTTATACTTACATTATACTTATGAATTAATAATATATATTGTAATATTTAATGCTGTTGTTCATATTAAATGATGAAAGGTAAACTTTTAAATGATGAAAAATATAACAGTTTAGAAATCAGCGACACCCATTGCTCAAAGCATATTAAAGCAAATAATATCATTTAAAACAACACTATTGTTGCAGAAAAACTTCTAGAAACGTTTTAAGAACATTGTTGACTAGACATAAACGTTATATTAAGGTTTCTGTAAGGGTGTATGATCATTACTTTGAGGGAACATTGTCAGAACATTTTATGCTCGCTGAATCAACAGTCTGTGAATGAAAAGCTTTGTGTGTTGAACCTGAATCACCCAGAGAGCTGAAATAATTCTATTAACGCCATCAGAGACTCGGTGATCCTCGAGAGATGTTCATTATGAGTGTGTGTGTGTGTGTGTGTGTGTGTGTGTGTGTGTGTGTGTGTGTGTGTGTGTGTGTGTGTGTGTGTGTGTGTTGATGTCAGTGTAATGTTTGCTGTATTTCATGAATCCCTGACAACATCATCATCATCATCATCTCCACACACCGCAGAATCATCGATTAAAAACGATTCAGAGTCAAAAGAATCACGATTCACTGGTGATTCTCCGAACAGACGCTGGTTTATATGAATATATTCTGGCCTGTTTTGATCATTTCAGCACTAAACCCTCTTTAATGACGGACAGTGTGTTTATTCATAGGCCTGCAGCAGTTCTCTTGAGGATATATATCGATAAACGCGTCAGAAATGCGATAATCATCATCATCATCATCTCCAGCTGTCGTGTTGTTTTCCTCACACACACACAAATATATAAATATATCAGTGGTGTTTGTGTGGAATAAACGCACCTCAGCTCCTGCCGCTCCTCCTCATTCCCGCGTCGTTTATTTCCTCCATCATGAATCCGCGTCGTGTCTTAAAATCATCAAGTTTCTTTATATTTCATCAGATTCTCCAATCAATCACAGCATCCACTCGCGTCAGCGGAGACGAGCACATCCAGCGGCGCGCGCGCGCTCTCGTCACAGGACCAGCGGGCGCGCGCACTCAAAACAGACCCGTGACGCGGCAGTTTGATTTACAATTAATTAAAAGTTGTTACAGTCTATGATTGCAGCAATACATTATTATTAATTATTTCGCGGAGTTGTGAAACAGAGTCATGTTGTTTTAATACTGAGGCAAACACTTATAGCCATATCTGTTCTAACATTTCTGGATATTTAGACTACATCACTGACATGTCGACATCTGCATCTGTTTATTCAATAACCTGTACAAACACACACGTTACATATTGACTATTTTAACCCAAATGGCTATATTTATTCTGCTATATTTATTTACATTATTATAACAGAAAATGAATACTGCAGAAAGAATATTATAGATAAGGCATTATATGAGGTGTATTATCTTTATTATACGGTGTTATATTATAAACCCTAGCTATATTACCATCTTCTGCTTTCAGTTGTTTCTCACTCAGCTGTTTGGGACTCGAACCAGCAACCTTCTTGCTGTGAGGCCACAGTGCTAACCACTGAGCCACCATGCCGCCTTCATATAATGTTATTATATTATATTATGTGTTTATTACCATCACTACTAACTGAAGCATAAGTGGCCCAGGCTTGTGTGTGTGTTTTCTAACAGATGATGAAGAGTGTGAAGCAGAAGAGCAGATGAAGGTTTGAGCAGAACTCAGCTGTGGTGCTTTTTAATCCTCATTTACTTTACACAAAAGAACATTAATGTCTATAAATATGAAACGTCCTGATTTACACTGACGGAGAGAGCTTTAGTGAGACCACACACACATGATGATCTTCATGAAGACGAGCAGAATAGAAAACAGTAACAGCGCTGATCCTGACGCAATTAATGCAGGAGAGAGAGAGAGAGAGAGAGAGAGAGAGAGAGAGAGAGAGAGAGAGTGTGTAGAGTATATACAGACTGTCCATATGTACAAGAGGCAGGCAGAGTGTGTGTTTGTATCTGTGGATCTCAGTTTTTGTGTGTGTGTGTGGGTGTGTGTGTGTGTGTGTGAGTGAGTGAGTGAGTGAGTGAGAGGGAGTGTGTGTGTGTGTGTGTGTGTGTGTGTGAGAGAAAGAGAGTGTGTGTTTGTGTATGTGTGTGTGTGTGTGCAGATGTCACATCCGCTCCACCGTCCTCATTCCTTGGTCCACTGTCAGAGAGCCGAACCTGAAACATAAGCACATATCTGATCACA
This sequence comes from Danio choprae, assembly GCA_903798125.1. NCBI lineage: Eukaryota > Metazoa > Chordata > Actinopteri > Cypriniformes > Danionidae > Danio > Danio choprae. The sequence goes on along the minus strand of CAIGQW010056533.1, from coordinate 19,840 downwards.
CACACAGCCGATCTGGAATCAGTCTGTAACACACACACACACACACACACACACACACACACACACACACACACACACACATAAACACACACA
>CAIGQW010056530.1:19767-32430 GCA_903798125.1 Danio choprae | reverse complement strand
TGTGAGGATGTGCAGTGTGTGTCTGTGTCTTTGTGAGGATGTGCAGTGTGTGTCTGTGAGGATGTGCAGTGTGTGTCTGTGTGTTAATTGTAGTTGTAGTGAGTTAATATGTCTCGGCTACTGTATTGAAGTGAATGAGACTGTGTGTGTGTAACATGACACAATCTCAGATGTCTACTGTTCCTCCACAGGTGATTTTACAGCGCTGGCGGTGAATAAACATGCTAAACTTGCCTTACAGAGCTGTATTACACTTTAATTACCCTTTTATTCCATATTCGTCTCTGAACCGAGTATATATTATCTGATATTACAGTAAAGTTTACAGCTGAACGGTACAAGACAACACGACACCAGTGTTTTTGGCATTTCTATATATACACACACACACACATATAAATAAGTACGCCATATATCAAGACAGACAACAAACATAATGAAAAAGCAGATTATTATCATCACTGATATCACTTGTGCCGTCATCACAGAATATTACATTTACACACACACACACACACACACACTCGTTATTTCACTTTCTGTTCTATTGTTGTGTGTTAATGTTGTGTTTTGGACTCTTACACAACATTTGTGACATAGGCAAGGCAAGAATAGAATAGAATAAACATGCCTTGCCTTGAAATGATTATTACACTCATATAAATGATTATTACACTCACAGAAATGATTATTACACTCATATAAATGATTATTACACTCACAGAGCTGTATTACACTTTAATTACCTATTTATTCCATATTCGTCTCTGACCCGTGCATGTGTCTGATATCACCAGGTATTACCACAGTAAAGTTTAGAGCTGAACGGTACCAGTGTGTGTTTAGCGTTTCTGTCATCACTATATACACACAAATATAAAGATCTAATATAAATATCAGACAACAAACATAACACGAGGACAAACTGAACTTTCGAGAACTTTAAATTCATTTTAAGTAACTTTACTAAGACAGACAGCAAACGAAACTTAACAAGAACATCGTGTCTCCACACACACACACACACATACATACACACTCTCTCTCTCTGTGGCCCTCATGATCTATTTCTCATGTCGGAAACTCACCGTCAAACTTCCAGTCTGTCTCATTTTCCAGTAAATCCACCGATGAGCGGTTTAACAGTGGCGATGGCCGCTAGTTATGCTAGTTAGCGCTGCTCGGTCGTGTTGTGCTGAAGTTACCGAGTTCGGCGCTCGTGAGCTCATCGGGTATAAATAACATCATGGCGTCACTGAAACTCACCGGCCTCAAACTCTCCAAACACAGCGAGAAACCCTGAGAACTGAAGCCCAGCCGGAGCTCACCCGAGCGGGAGGACAGAAGCCGCCGCACGCTGCTCTTTAGCGACAGAAAACCGTCAAAAGAGAGTTTTAACGGGGTCTGTGGGCGGAGCTTCAGCCGCTCGGAGATCATTACACAATCATTAACAATCACTATCGGTTTTAACCCCTTATTCGGTAGCTTATCCGCTCCTTAAGCGGCAAAGTCTAGAGGGGATACAGCTGCGGGTACTCACTGACTGTACAACAATAATTAATATTTGTACATTACTGTGAGGGTTGGGTGTAAATGTTAATAAAATACAATTTAATGGGTAATTTATTAAATAATATGAATAAATCTCTGTATAATTACTGTTTTTACATTACTGTGAGGGTTGGGATAATAAAATACAGTTAATTGTAGTTTAATAAATTATATGAATAATACTCTGTATTATTGCTGGGTTTAGCATGAAATATATGAAAACAGAAAATGATTATTTCTAGTGTTGGGGTCATTTTAGTAATTAGCACCAAATTTCAAAATAAGAGCGCATTATTTATTGGCGACACACACACACATACACACACACACACACACACACTCACAGACTCTCTCACACACGCACCAGAAACACACAATCACTCACACACACACTCAAACACATACACACATAGGTACACTATGAAAACTAGATTGTGTCTAAAATATGTTTTCAGTAATACATGTCACACCACGTGTAACTATTAATAAAGTATGATGATAATAACAGCAACAATCAGGCTAATGCATTAGTTTGTAGCAACTGTTTTTGAAAATCACATTACTGAAATGTATTTATCAGTTTTGTTATGTAATGAATATTTGTTAATAATGATATTGTATATTATTGTAGAAATATTAGTATTGGGTAATACACATTTTGATTTAGGACAGCTTTGGTGAGATGCATGCATATGATACAGTCAAATTAAAATATACAGTCAAATTAAATGTATTTCTATCATTCAAATCTGAAATCAAATATTTATTAAAGTGTGTCCAAATAAATGAGGGAAGAAAGAAGCTAGTTGTTTATTTTGGCCACCGAAAAATGAACTACAAGTCCCGGCATGCAGCGCGGTGGGCGTCTCCCGCGTCATAGAACCGGAAAAGCTCTGTTAGCAATAGCGTTTGGCTAAAAACACAGATTGTGGTCCGCTGGGAAGCAGTTCAGAAATCATCTCAGTCGGATTTTCAGATCGATTAAAGTCGAATGATCGAGAAAACACGCGATGGATGACAGTAAGGTGAGAATAATCAACAGATCAACAACACACACACACTCGTGTTTCAGAGGATTATCGACTCAGTAACTCTTCCTCCAGCTTGATTTATGGACATAAAGCATCTTCATATATTAACATCACTGTACTCGAATAACAGAATATATAAAATACAGTGAGATATTAATACTGTAACAGTCAGTTATTCAGAGACTGGAGTTTATACTCGACCATTCACACTGTGGGGTTGAATAAAACAGTAAAGCAGAATGTATAAAGGCTAATATAGATGAATTACAGTGATGTGGTCTATGTTGTTCACCGCCACCTGGAGTATTGGGTCTGAAACGAGGACTGTCTGAAATCGCATGTATGGTTTTAAAGCAGCTGAACTGATTGTGAGCATGTTTATTTAGACAGTCACCGGCTGATAACAGCAGTTCATTATTTAGAAGGAGCAAATGTGACCCTTCTGGAGTTATATAAAGTCAGAATGTGCGAATATAAACGAGCCTTTACCTCGGAGAGTTTCGTTATGAGCAGGGTCAGGTTTGCAATGCAAGTCCAATTACATCGACACAAAACAAGTCATATAATATATCCATTAAAACACAGACAATATTACTTTACAGACGGTATTGTACATAAATCATATGAACATTTGCATATTAGTCAATAATAAGACTGAAATTAATATAAAAAGTTAATAAATATAAATGTAAACACACTTACATAAGTAAATAGACTCAATGATGGGTTAAAATGAAACTAAAGTTTGGGTAATAACGCTGCTGAACGCATCAGAGGTGTGTGTGTGTGTGTGTATTAATCTGAGCTCTGCTGTGTGCATTGGCAGATAGTGGCTGGTAAAGTGAAGAAACCGGGCAAACGCGGCCGCAAACCTGCCAAGATCGACCTGAAGGCCAAGCTGGAGCGCAGCAGGCAGAGCGCCCGAGAGTGCCGAGCCCGCAAGAAGCTGCGATACCAGTACCTGGAGGAGCTGGTGTCCAGTAAAGAGAGAGCCATCTGTGCCCTGAGGGAGGAGCTGGACATGGTGAACACACACACACACACACACACACACACACACACACACACACACAATGAAACTGAAGGCCTGGTGTTAGAGCGCAGTAGTGGATCAGTGTGGTGTAGTTCCTCCTCAATACAGCATAGTACAGGGAATGACAGACACGAGTCCTGCACAGCAGCCAGAGGGATTCTCAGCCGTTCTTCTTCAGAATAGTGTTCAGGTCACTACTGATGCTGCTGGAGGGAAACCTTTCCTGACTCACTCCTCCAAAACACCCCAAAGTGCTCAATAATGTTTAGATCTGGATACTGTGCAGGCCAGGGGAGTTTCATGTTCATCAAACTGCTCTGTCAGCAGTCCCGCTGTGTGTATTGCTGCATCATCATCCTCTGTCTGTGTGTGTGTGTGTGTGTGTGTGTGTGTGCAGTATAAGCAGTGGTGTCTGGCCATGGATCAGGGGAAGATTCCTTCAGAAATCAAGGCTCTTCTGACGGGAGACGAGCAGAAGACGCCTCAGAGCTGCAGCAACAAGACGGCCAAGAACGGCAAATACAGCTCCAGCAGCAGCATCTAGAGACGCGCAGGAGTGTGTTCAGAACACACACACACACACACACACAGCCCAGAGTTTCGATCAGCTTCTCCGTTGTCATTCCTCCTCAATAATGTGTGTATTTAGAGTTCTGCGTCGTTTATAAACACTATTTATTTATTCTGCTGCAGATCTGAGGCACAATGACGCTTTAGTTTACTAGTGCTGGGCAAACATTAATCGCTTATAGAAGTTTGTTTTTACATAATTTAAGTGTGTGTACTTACTATATTTATTATGTATATATAAATACAATGCATGCATATATTTGAGGAAATGTTTATTTATATTTAGTTATAAAATATATATGTATATGATACAAATGATATATCAATTTAAATATCTATAACGCTTTGTTTCTATGTATGTATTTCACATAGGGTCTACATAATACATACATATAATATATATATAACACACACACAATCTCAAAACCAGCTTTTAATTTGGATGTGATTAATCTTTGCCCAGCACTAGTAACTTCACGTTTAGTTTGAGCAAACGGGCGGGTTGGTTTTGATCAGGTTTCCTCATCATGGTAACTTACGGACCAATCAGCTGAGAGTAAAATGAATATATCTGAAGCAATCAAGCCACTCCCCCTCCGTCCCCGCGTCTCTTTTGCTCCAAAATTAAAGTCTTTTACACTTAAGGCATTTTTTGTTGCTAATTATTCGTTTATATTACGTGAATTATAATTATTTATATTTTATATTCAGATACATTCAAAGTGTCAATTAATACTACTTATAAATAGCATGTAAATGTAAATATTAAAGTATAAAGCACCTTCAATATATACTGTTTTCAATGGCTGTTTGAGTTTGTTCATTATTGAAATAAATGATTGATTAGCATTGATATGATAATGTTTTCTTCAAGTTGCCTTGTCAAACCCCTGCGTCATCAACAGTGTTTATTTCCGCCGTGTGTTGATCTTCACTATATCTCTGATAATAATGTCTTACTCTTCAACTGAAGCGGACTCGAAACTCTTGAGTTAACAGAGAAGCTTTATGAAGTAACCTGATCATAACCAGTTTGCATGTCTTTACATTTGTCAACCCAAAATTAACTCTGTAACCCAGTTTGCTGAACTGGTTTGTAATATAATCCATCAGGCATTATCAGACGCCGCGCCGCTGCCAAACCCTCTCGCTGGCTCCCTCTCTGCACTATAACATTTGAGTGATTTCAGCGCATAGCACTTCTCCTTTCTCTTGTTTTATTAGTAGTGTGTTTGTTGTTGTATTTATTTCTTTAACTGAACTTAAAGCACTTTCCTTTAAAGCTCTAGTTATTGTACTTTGAGCGTTTCGTCGTCTCGCTTTATTTAAACAAACATTATTTCCACACCGATGAGTCTCAGAGAAACGCCATGAATGTAAAGCTGTTCATCTCACACACACACACACACACACACACACACACACACACACACACACAGAGAAGAGTGTGAACATGAATCAGAAAGGCTGCGATCATCTATAATGTTAGAGCTGAAATGTCTATTTTTATATGAGTGTGTAGATTGTCGTGTGATTCTGTGTAGCTCTGCTTTATGAGTCTGTACATTATAAACAGTGGATCTGAATCTCTCTCGTCTCTGCTCTGCTTCTTATCAGTGTTTCAGACTAAAACAACTAACATTGCAGCTGATAACACAACTCAACGGTTTGCTGATGCTATATAAAACACTGCACAGGAATAAATCATATTTTGGTTCTGATGTTTTGAGGATAAGAGCAGATAACACTGACAGAATGTTCTGTTAATGTTACTGGAGCGTTTGTTCATAACCCTATTAAGTAAATGTTAGTGGTGGAGCTCAGATTGGCGAGTGCATAAGTGTGTGTATGCTTGTGTGTGTGACTGTATGCACAAGTTTTTTGTAAGAGTGTGTATGTGCGAGTGTTGAAGCTGAAGGCTTCTCTTTCATCAGTTTGTCAGAATGCAGAGTTGTCATTGTCCTTGCTCTCAGTATGAACCTCATTATGATGAGTGTGTGTGTGTTTCATTAAAGCCGCCGCTTTCTTTCATCCACATTAACAATAGCTGTTGGTCATCCGCCGCTGAACACGGAGAAGCGCAGGCAGAAAGAACAGAAATAGAGCATCAGAGACACTGACATCTGATCAACAGCTCCAGATCCGCCTCTATATAACTAGAACGCTCTGAAGCGAGAGGCAATACTTGAGGACATCACACACACACACACACACACACACACACACACGAAGAACTGAGGAACAAAATAATCTGAGTTCTTACGTCCTTTATAAAGTCCGATTTAAAGGGGTAGTTCACGCAAATTAAATGAGCTCATTCTCAAGGTTTTCCAAACCTTTCTGAGTTTCTGTCTTCTGCTGAACACCAAAGAAGATATTCTGAAGAATGTTGGAAACCTGCAACCATTGACTTCCATAGTAGGACAAATAAACACTATTGAAGTCAATGGTTACAGGTTTTCAACATTCTTCAGAATATCTTCTTTCGTGTTCATGTTTCCATACCTCAACAAATTATATCAGCTGCTATTTGTTCTACATTACATACAGTATTATTAGGAATATTTAGATGGCATGTTTATCAGCTCCAGGCCAGTTATCAGCACTAAAATACCGGCATTTACTCTCCTAAATGCATTTACTTACACGTGTCATCTTTAATCTCAAATCTAGCCTGTTTATTTTAATGATCTGAATTGTTCAGTATAGAAACGTTACATTATTTTGAAAGATTTCATTATACACTAACCTGATATCATTATATAATAGGAAAGTATTGGTAAGATTATTGATCACGAATGCAACACAAATGCATTTTCATGCCGTTTCAACTGACGAAACTACAACAATCCCACACAGTCGGTGTCAGCACACACGGACGCTTCTCAGAACCGTACAGCAGGTTTAATTGCAAAATCACAGAGACACAAGTGTGTTTCACATCAGGAAACAACACACACACACACACACACACATCAATGAGACAAAGTCCATCTGTACAGACGAGCACGAGAACAACACAAACGCAGATCAACACACTGACCCTGCGGACGCACAAACAGGAGAACACTAACACAGACGCTGTGCTTTCGGGATCCGCGCGAGATTGGCTAGCACCGCAGCCTCCATTTCAGCTTCAGTTCCTGCGCTCAGAGGATTGGCCAGCGCTCAGTCTGCCGGACCCTCACATCTGCCCACAGAAATGTGCTTGCGCATAAATTTCCAGCAAAATATTGCTAACGTGAGCAACACCTGAAGGGATCGTGTTGTCGTTTAAGTCAGTCGCGTCTGCTCCTGTACGACACTTCAATTGTTGAGTTTATACGAATGTGTTGGGTGGGTTAGCGCTAATCGGCCACGCTAGCTTCTTCTCCTTTGCTTCTCGGTCAAAGGTGTCGTAAACGGAGTCTTTGATGAGGGTTTTCGCCGGTACGGGCAGATCCACGACGCCCACGTAGTTTTTCTTAGCCATTCGCGAGCTGGCGGTAATGGTGTAGGCGTTACTACGGTAACACTTCATTGACGACATGCAGAAGGTCTCCCTCATGCCGCGCCTGAAGTTAGCATTGTAGACGGAGTAGAGCGTGGGTTTGGAGGCGGTGGAGCTGAAGGAGATCCAGGTGACGGTGATGAAGAACAGCGCCCCCTGCCTGCCGGAGCCCCGCGGGTGCCACAGCTGCGCCACGTAAAACGGCATCCAGCTCAGCAGGAACATAGCGTTTAGCATCAGGAACATCTTGATGGTTTTAACTTTAGTCCTGGGCACGATGTTCATAGTCCTGCGCAGCGTCCGGCCGTCAGCGCTAATTCTCCAGATGTAGCGCACCACGCGCTGGTAGAACGACACGATGAGTATCGCCGGCACTAGAAACCCAAACAGCAAATGCGCGATGGCGTACGCTAGCCCGTCCCAGCTGTCGGCTATGAAGAACTCGCAGTGATTCGGAGATGGCGTCGATCCGTAGAAAAACAAGCAGGGCGATACGAACGCGGCGTCAAAGAGCCACGATGCTAATATCATGCGTTTAGCCTTCTCGCGAGACACTTTAAAGCTGAGAGGGTACACGATGGTGTAGAAGCGGTCGACGCAGATGGACAGCAGCACGTAGACCTGCACGCCGGGGCACAGATGCTGCAGGAAGCGCAGGATTCGACATGCGGCAGCAGGCAGCGGCCAGCGACCCGCACACACCTGCAGCAGCAGCAGCGGCGCACAAGCTAGGCTAAGCAGCAGGTCCGCACATGCCATCGACACCACAAAGTAGTTGGTGGTGGACTGAGTCCTGCGGCTGCGGTGGATCACCAGACACACCAGCGAGTTCCCCAGCACCGAGATCAGCCAGCAGATGGAGAACAGCAGCGCTAGCACCGTCAGCTCCGCCGGCGTTAGCTCGTACGCGGGCACTGGCGCAGACACAGAGGCGTTACTCTGCAGCCCGGCGGCAGGCGAGGACACCTCCAGCTGGCACAGCAGCGGTGTGGGGGACGCAGCCGGCGTGGAGGACTGGTTGATGGAGACGAACGAGGGATTCACACCCTCCATGGACAGCAGGAACACCATCAGTGGCCTCAGTGTGTGTGTTTGACCAAAGCTGAAACACACACACAGATACCGTTATACACAACAGCTAAAACACAACAGCGCTTCATATAGTGCTGCACATCATCTGCTTTCAGCATCATGTGCTCATCGGCAATAGTCAAGACTCTGCATTATAGCTGAGCAGCTTTTCATTTGCACGCTTTTAAGGGGCTCCTATGATGCAAAATCAACGTCAGTAAGCTGTGTGGACAGGAGTATGTGTGTATAGTGTGTGTACACAGTCACACTGGAGTGACAGAAACACAACAAGCCTCTCTTTAAAACATTTTGATGGTAAAATAGGATCCAAATAACAGTGATTTTGAGGCCGACTGCAACGTTATGGAGGAGTGCAGTTTTCCCCGCCCACCAAATTGATTGACAGGAGCATATTAACATGTCTCCATAGTAACGAGTATAAACATGTCCACAGAACAGGATTTGCACAGAAACCGGGATTACAGCTCTGTTCAGCTCTCTGTGATCAGCTGCAGCTCCAGGAGTTTCACACGGTTAAAGCAGAGCATGTCTGTAATACAGTGAAGATGGTAAAATCACTGTAATTCATGACTGGAATCAGCACATCTGCATAGTGTCAGTAAATATATGGGTTTGTGTGTGTGTGTGTGTGTGTGTGTGTACTTTGTGATGGCATTTGTGTGTGCCTCCTGGTTTCAGAAAGGCTTGAATAAACTCCACATCAGACAACCTTACTGCGGTATGTTCATGAACTGGATCTCTGCTTCATCGGTGTGTCTCTGTCACTGACTGCTGTTTACCTGACCTAATGCAGGAGAAACACACACACACACAACGGAGGGAGTGGTGGGCGGGAACAGAACCAGATCATTTGCATTTAAAGGCACAGGCTACAAAAACAGCTACACTGTCCTCTGAGAACAGAATGGGCATATTGAGAAGGGTGTAATGGATGATCTGCTGGGTATTCTGAGCTGAAACTTTACAGACACATTCTGGAGACACCAAAGGTTCATCTTACATCTTGTAAAAGGGTAAAATAGGAGCCCCTTAAAGGCACGCTCACACTGCACTTTTCTGCCTATGGACTTCCACTCATGTGCTGCGAACGTAGCAGACCGGAAACACAAGAGTCGCATGTTGCTGCTTTCCAAAGTTCAAGCTTGGTGAACTCTGACCATCATGCGAGACTAAGGTCTAAACATGACCTCTCTGTACAGAAATGTAGAAGAGCAATCACTCCCTTCATCTTGTTTTTCCCGCCTCTTCTCACAGCGCCGTGTGACAGAATTTCACCTGCTCAACCTCTGTGTGACCGCGGGTTGTTTTAGCCCAATGCTGGGTCAATTATGGAAAAACATCATTTACATTTCATTTAAAACATATTAACCCAGCATGAGTTTGTCCCTCTCTGACCCAATGTTGACTTAAAACAACCCAGTACTTCTTTAAGTGAGTGAATAAAACCCAGGACTCGATCTATGGTTCGAGTTATATACATTTCTTATACTTACATTATACTTATGAATTAATAATATATATTGTAATATTTAATGCTGTTGTTCATATTAAATGATGAAAGGTAAACTTTTAAATGATGAAAAATATAACAGTTTAGAAATCAGCGACACCCATTGCTCAAAGCATATTAAAGCAAATAATATCATTTAAAACAACACTATTGTTGCAGAAAAACTTCTAGAAACGTTTTAAGAACATTGTTGACTAGACATAAACGTTATATTAAGGTTTCTGTAAGGGTGTATGATCATTACTTTGAGGGAACATTGTCAGAACATTTTATGCTCGCTGAATCAACAGTCTGTGAATGAAAAGCTTTGTGTGTTGAACCTGAATCACCCAGAGAGCTGAAATAATTCTATTAACGCCATCAGAGACTCGGTGATCCTCGAGAGATGTTCATTATGAGTGTGTGTGTGTGTGTGTGTGTGTGTGTGTGTGTGTGTGTGTGTGTGTGTGTGTGTGTGTGTGTGTGTGTGTGTTGATGTCAGTGTAATGTTTACTCTGCTGTATTTCATGAATCCCTGACAACATCATCATCATCATCATCTCCACACACCGCAGAATCATCGATTAAAAACGATTCAGAGTCAAAAGAATCACGATTCACTGGTGATTCTCCGAACAGACGCTGGTTTATATGAATATATTCTGGCCTGTTTTGATCATTTCAGCACTAAACCCTCTTTAATGACGGACAGTGTGTTTATTCATAGGCCTGCAGCAGTTCTCTTGAGGATATATATCGATAAACGCGTCAGAAATGCGATAATCATCATCATCATCTCCAGCTGTCGTGTTGTTTTCCTCACACACACACACAAATATATAAATATATCAGTGGTGTTTGTGTGGAATAAACGCACCTCAGCTCCTGCCGCTCCTCCTCATTCCCGCGTCGTTTATTTCCTCCATCATGAATCCGCGTCGTGTCTTAAAATCATCAAGTTTCTTTATATTTCATCAGATTCTCCAATCAATCACAGCATCCACTCGCGTCAGCGGAGACGAGCACATCCAGCGGCGCGCGCGCGCTCTCGTCACAGGACCAGCGGGCGCGCGCACTCAAAACAGACCCGTGACGCGGCAGTTTGATTTACAATTAATTAAAAGTTGTTACAGTCTATGATTGCAGCAATACATTATTATTAATTATTTCGCGGAGTTGTGAAACAGAGTCATGTTGTTTTAATACTGAGGCAAACACTTATAGCCATATCTGTTCTAACATTTCTGGATATTTAGACTACATCACTGACATGTCGACATCTGCATCTGTTTATTCAATAACCTGTACAAACACACACGTTACATATTGACTATTTTAACCCAAATGGCTATATTTATTCTGCTATATTTATTTACATTATTATAACAGAAAATGAATACTGCAGAAAGAATATTATAGATAAGGCATTATATGAGGTGTATTATCTTTATTATACGGTGTTATATTATAAACCCTAGCTATATTACCGTCTTCTGCTTTCAGTTGTTTCTCACTCAGCTGTTTGGGACTCGAACCAGCAACCTTCTTGCTGTGAGGCCACAGTGCTAACCACTGAGCCACCATGCCGCCTTCATATAATGTTATTATATTATATTATGTGTTTATTACCATCACTACTAACTGAAGCATAAGTGGCCCAGGCTTGTGTGTGTGTTTTCTAACAGATGATGAAGAGTGTGAAGCAGACGAGCAGATGAAGGTTTGAGCAGAACTCAGCTGTGGTGCTTTTTAATCCTCATTTACTTTACACAAAAGAACATTAATGTCTATAAATATGAAGCGTCCTGATTTACACTGACGGAGAGAGCTTTAGTGAGACCACACACACATGATGATCTTCATGAAGACGAGCAGAATAGAAAACAGTAACAGCGCTGATCCTGACGCAATTAATGCAGGAGAGAGAGAGAGAGAGAGAGAGAGAGAGAGAGAGAGAGAGAGAGAGTGTGTAGAGTATATACAGACTGTCCATATGTACAAGAGGCAGGCAGAGTGTGTGTTTGTATCTGTGCATCTCAGTTTTTGTGTGTGTGTGTGTGTGTGTGTGTGTGAGTGAGAGAAAGAGAGTGTGTGTGTGTGTGTGAGAGAAAGAGAGAGAGTGTGTGTTTGTGTATGTGTGTGTGTAAGAGAGAGAGAGTGAGTTTGTGTGTGTGTGTGTGTGTGTGAGAGAAAGAGAGTGTGTGTTTGTGTATGTGTGTGTGTGTGTGCAGATGTCACATCCGCTCCACCGTCCTCATTCCTTGGTCCACTGTCAGAGAGCCGAACCTGAAACATAAGCACATATCTGATCACACACACAGCCGATCTGGAATCAGTCTGTAACACACACACACACACACACACACACACACACACACACACACACACACACACATAAACACACACA
>CAIGQW010056529.1:3973-27306 GCA_903798125.1 Danio choprae | reverse complement strand
GTGTGTGTGTGTGTGTGTGTGTGTGTGTGTGTGAACTATCCCTTTAAGCAGTACATAATTTGTTTTGTTTGCTTCTCTTATAAATGCTTGCCTTTATGATTAATGAGTGTTGTGTATGTACTGGAAAACAAAAACAAAGTACTGAGAAATGCTGGTATGATCCAGTAGAGTGAGCTGAGTCTGTTCTCTGACCTCTGACCCCTGTCCTGCAGGCTTGCCGCTGCTCCTGTATGCCAACCGGAGGGACCTGCGTCTGGTGGACGCGGCTCACGGTCGGGCCAACGCCACGCTGGTGATGGGCGGTTTGGAGGACGCGGCGGCGGTGGATTATGTCTATGCGCAGGGCCTGATCTACTGGAGCGACGTGAGCGAGGAGTCTATTAAACGGACGCTGTATAACGGCTCAACGCCCAGCGGCATTCAGACCACTGTCATCTCTGGTCTGGCCTCTCCGGACGGCCTGGCCTGCGACTGGATGGGGAATAAACTCTACTGGACTGACTCTGAGACCAACCGCATCGAGGTGGCGGAGCTGGACGGGACGCACCGCAAGGTGTTATTCTGGCAGGATCTGGACCAGCCGAGGGCCATCGCTCTGGACCCGGGCCGCGGGTGAGTGAGCCTCATGTGTCCGCCAGCACACTCCTGGTGTCTGGAGCAGAGGCGTGCTGCGACTTGTTTTGGGGATGTTTATGTTGAACAGGCTTTAGTTACAGGTTTGCCTGAGCAGAATGAAGAGCCGCTGCTGGAGCTCACGCTCCTCCGCTGCTTCACTTCAGCTGTTCTTCAGCCACCAATAAACCTCTGGTGAAAGCTTGTCTATTCTCTTTATGGTATCGGTAATCTAATGTAAGTAAAATATAGTCAGTAAAATCACATTCGTTTAGTTGTTCAAGCGTAAAACAAGATGAGATGCTGTTTAAATGCCAGCGGTGTCAGGGTCAGCTTTTCTACCTCCATTGAAAATACTGCGGTAAAATAAATGTCCATATTGTAAAGACATTGTGTGGAACAGTGGGATTGGATGCAGTGCTTCTTATCTGGTGTGAAACACTTTAAATTGTGTCTTAATCAGGCAGTGAAGATCACTGATTTTAAAGAAATCAGATCTTAAATGCGGTGACTTTATAATAGACTTGCTCAGTGTCGTGTCATAGCTGAGGCAGAGTCGGGACGGGGGAAATATTCCTTCCTCTCCATTGGAAATGAATAGCGATAACGCAGAGTTCGTGAAAATCGTGCTTTTTCGCACCAAAATGACTCCGCCGCTAGATTATGCACCCCTTCCTTGAAGTCTCTGCTTGATGGACTAATGCAAGCCAAATAATAATGTTAACATTAAATAATCCACTTAATAATCCTTAAATGCATGACCATCAGCAAACAAATTAAACGTGGGACAATTACTAACACTACAACAACCTGAAACTGCGTCTAACTTTAATAAATCTTGTTTTCTGCCTGTCAGATCGTCTGCATCCTGTCATATATAGTCTAATATAATGTCTATATTCCACATGTAGTTTAACTTCAGGGAATCTCCTGCTCCACATTTCAGACAGCCGTAAGTCCAATAGGTGGAACAAACAACAGCATAAACAAATACAGAGCGCATGTAAAAGACAAGAGCGCATGAACATTTACTTAATGCAACAATTAAAGCAAGAGACTGATGAAAATGCAGGATATTTCCACCATATGCCACGTGTGGGAGTAAATCCTGCGCTTTACAATACAGAGCAGAGCGGCTGGTCAGCCTTCCGCATCCACTATGATTATCTGGCAGAATATAAAACTTAAGATCAGGAATTAACTTATCAGAGCTGAGAAACGTCTCACAGCAACTTCTCAATATTAAATCAAGCAAAAAATAAATCTTTTTTTTCAAGAAGTGAAGATAAAAGCACCAAACGTTGTTTTCCCCCTCGGCACAAACGATTTTGTTCTTATTACAAATTAAAAGTCCCTGTGCATATACCGTATTCAAGTTTATTTGTATGGTGTTTTCATAGTAATTATTGTTCCAACGCAGCTTTACAGAAGGTCATCAGTACAGTCAAAATCCTACAGTTAATGAAGATCTGGAGCTTGTTTAAGCTCGGTGTGTGTGTGTGTGTGTTTGTTGAGTTCTGGACTCTGGTATTGGTTCTGTGGTGTATTCTGGTGCTGGTAAACTGCTAAAAAGGCTCTTCGTTCTCTGCTTTACCCTCATCTCTCAGGCCGTTTGTGAACACGGGTGTTTTGAGATCAGCTCAGCCGTAACAGCAGCCGGCCTTCGTCTTCCTTTACCTCAGAATAATGGATATAACAGCAGAAGTGTTTAACAGACACTGCACTCGTCTGTGTACTGCGATAAATGTATACGTATATGCTGCACAATATATGGTTTCAGCATCGATATCAATGTTGAGTCGGGATTGTATTAACCAGACGACACCGTTCAGCTTAACCCTAATAGAGGAAAATATACATTTAAGATTTCAAGCACATTTAAACCTCTTGGGCACTAGAAATGATCAAATTTGTAGGTTTAAGATTAATTGTGTTTATTTCTACAGTGAAGACTAATATCGCAATGTCCGTTTATGCATTATCGCGCAGGCCTAGACACTACAGCACTTTCCTGTAACATTAAGGATTGCCTTTAGAGCACGGGCGCCTGAACGTTTTCTTATAAAGAGCCAAAAACCAAACTTGATTGAGGGATGTGGGCTGCAAATATACCAAATCCAATATATCACACAGTATTACATTAATTTGCCAGTGGTAATTTCCCAATTTATTTGCTAATATTTAAAAATGACTAGAAAACATTGCTTTAAATCATATTAACTAATGCAGTATAATCTCATTTATAACACAGTTGAGTTCAACACTGAAAACACTAGTCACAAGTAGGGTTATCACGATACTGGAACTCGATACCAATCGATACTGAGATTTTAAAAACGTCGATTTCCCGCCAACATTTGAGCGCTGTTGAGCGTTCTTAAACAGTGCTGATTGGCTAATGTATTCATGTGCTCAATAGAAATGACTGTGATTGGCTGTGAAGGTCATCAGTTCACCGAACTCACCGCTGTTTACTGAGTGTAACCACAGATATAGGGACACTGGAGCGTCACAATTCATCAGCGGATCGCTCGTATGTCAGCTTCTAGACAAACCAGCTGATCGACGTGACTTTAAAGCGCTCCAGTGTCCATGTATCTGCGGTTACTGATGATCGGTGAACTGATGACCTTCACGGCCAATTACAGTCATTACTGTTGAACACAATGGCCAATCAGCACTGTTTAAGAACGCTCAACAGCGCTCAAATGTTAGCGGGAAATGGACGTTTTTAAAATGTCAGTACCGATTGGTATCGGGTTTCAGTATCGTGACAGCCCTGGTCACTTTCCCTTGATTTGCTCACCGATGTCTTGTGCATTGCTTTTTAACTAGTGACAGTTTTTACATTTTAAAGTCTGATTCATTTACAACACTTTATTGATACGTTTAATTCCAGCAGGCTTTTCTGTAGCTCAGACACAAACACACATGAAGGGTTACGTTAAAATCAAAATGACGATCCCTGTCAAAGGCATTCGCCTCAACCACCTCCCCATCATTATCGCTCTCTTTTCAGACGGGATGGTGGGCCAAATCAAAGGTTCCAATGGGCCAGCTTTGTCCCGCGGGCCCTACTCTGGGCATCTCTGCTTTAGAGTTTAAATATAACTCCAATTTTGCTTATATTTAAGAGCCCCAGGACACACCCACTTATTGCATAATCACCACGGACCAATGGCAGGAGCCAAAACAAACTCCTCAAACATTAATGAGCTGCTTCCTCCTGCAGACACAGACTCGAGAACCGCATTTTGGCCGTATGTTGTGCTAAATCACAGCTGTTTAATTGGTTGAAATATATTATGAGCGCATGTCTGAATCTCTGCTGGCTGACAGGAAGAGGAGCAGCACCTGAGTGTCATCAGTACTGCAATGCATCCTGGGAAACATGAACACACCTGATGCGCTGACATCACACACACACACACTAAAGGGACAGTTGAGCTCATCTGTCAGTCGCTCCAGCAAACCTGTTTCTGTCTTCTGCTGAACACTGGAGATATCTGAGGAATGCTGAAAGCGGCAGACACTGACGGAGCCTTCCACCGCTGTAGCAGTCAGTTCTGCAACATTCTGCAAAGTATCTCCAGTGTTCAGCAGAGATAGGAATTTCCTGTATGTTTGTGTTTCCGTGAGTAAGTGTGAGTAAAGCAGAGCAGTACTGGAGACTGTCATTAACATCACTACACAGGCAACGGTGACCGAAGCACAGGAATTAATTAACTATTTTATTAATGTATTGTAGCTTTAACCATCATTTAGTGCTAACCTGAAGATACATACTGTATCAAATGTACTGTTTATTAGAGAGAGAGAGAGAGAGAGAGAGAGAGTGTGTGTGTGTGTGTGTGTGTATGTGTGTGTGTGTGATTGAGTGAGTGACTGACTGACTGAACAGTGAAGCATCAGATGCTCCTCTGCATGTCCATGAAGGATGGTCAGTCAGACTGGTGTGTATGTGTGGGTTAGGGGGTGTGTGTGTGTGTGTGTGTGCTGGATCTCTGATGACGGACAGGAGCTCCAGGAATTGCCCTCATTAACTGTAAATTGTTCAGATCTTCCTGGTTGTAGTTTGTGCACTGATGAATGATTCTGTATGAGAAGCATCTGAGGTATTTGGCATCACACAGACACACACACACACACACACACACAGGAAACACATCATCATCCTGGTCCTCCACTGTGGAGCTGCAGCTGTGCAAACGACAAACCTCACATTCCCGTTTCACACCGGCTTGACACATTCATGAGGCCTGACGCCGGCCCGTTTACATGACGACACACACACACACACACACACAGGCTGTGTCTGGACGTGTCTAAGTCTGTCTGTATGGTTGGTGCAGGTGTGTGTGTGTGTGTGTGTGTGTGTGATCTCAGAGAGAGTGATGGAGTTTTACAGTCACTTCACTTTTATATACATATATTTATATTCTCTTTCATGTTTTTTTTTTAATTCTACATTTTTATCTTGTATTTTATGATTTTTCAAATGTGTAAATGTTTTGCTAATGATGATTTTATTATATTAATGTGTGATATTAATAATTTCATCATTTAAGAGCTAAAACAGTACACAAAAAGAGAAATAAAACATGTAAAAACATTCAAATTCAATACTACAAAGTAAAATGAAAAACAAAAAAATACATCTTTAAGTCTAAAGTTAGTCTTGATTTCGTGTGTGTGTGTGTGTGTCATTTTGATGTAACTCTGGATGGGAAGAATATGGCATTAAGTATGTCTAAACTGAAAGAGCCAATCAGCTGCTGGTCAGTAGAGTCATGTGATCGCTGTGCTGCTGAGGTTAGTGTTGTTTATTAGTGCGCTGCGGAGCAACGGCTTCAGCTCCTAAATATAACAGATGCTGAAACACGAGTGTGTGTGTGTGTGTCTGCAACCCTCACCTGCTCTGCCAAAGGTCAGAGGTCAGGCTGACTGCTCTGAGCCAGGTGTGTGTGTTTGACTGCTCTGAGCCAGGTGTGTGTGTGTGTGTGTGTTTGACTTATAGCTGCTCAATATATTGTTTAGGGATCGACACACTTCAGAACACATGAGGATCTGAGTCATTTCAGTTTAACCACAGTAAAGTCAGCGTTGATCAGTTGTGGGTGTTTTTAAGGCCCCTGTGAACGTTTCGGGAGAGTTTCAAGCATTTGGGCACAAGGAATCATTTCTTTACAGCACATGGAGCCTATAGCCTGGTGGTTAAGTGCGCTGGCACACACCACCATGGTGCTCACCGCGACCCGAGTTCGATTCCCACTAAACCCCCTGGAAATAATTATAAGAGATGAACTGTATTATATATACTGCTGTATATATGCATTTGATTCTTTATATCTGCAGCTGTGTGCTGGTGAACTCCTTCAGTTGTGTATCTCCTCTACTTTATTCATCTCTGCTTGTGGTTCGTTTATTATATTTTAAGCACTCCGCAACAAATCTATTAGGCTAATTAAGTTATATCGCAGTATAAATCACAGAAACACTGCCAGGTGTGTGTGCGTGCGTGCGTTCGTGCGCGTGTGTGTGTGTTGCTCATGTTCTCCTGCAGATAAACTGAGTGATGAAAGTTAAATGGTTTGATTTTTCACAGCAGTTTGCCGGTGTTTGGTGTATGGCTGCAGTGTCTGACGAAGGCAGCTCTTGCTCTAATTGGAGTTGAGATGATGTGGTCGTGTTTAATGTGGTTAATGTGTGTCATCATTTGCTAATATTGCTGTTATTAATCATATTCAGGATCCTGTGCATATCCACAATATTCCTTCATTTTGTGAACGGCTGATGTTGTGTGTGTGTGTGTGTGTGTGTGTGTGTGTACGTGTACGCTGGTGTTAGCGTTCAGTAATAAACGTGTGTGTGTGTGTGTGTTTCTGCTCTGCGGCTCAGGTTTATGTACTGGACGGACTGGGGCGAGATCCCGAAGATCGAGCGCGCTGGGATGGACGGGTCGTTGCGCTCCGTCGTCGTGGAAACGGAAATCTACTGGCCCAATGGCCTGACCCTCGACTACCAGCAGCAGCAGCTCTACTGGGCCGACGCCAAATTCAACTGCATACACCGATCCAACCTAGACGGCTCTGGCAGGTCAGAACACCTCCATCACCTGTGTGTGTGTGTGTGTGTGTGTGTGCGTGCGTGTATGTTCCTCTGCTGACCTGTGTGTGTGTGTGTGTGTCTCTCTCTCTCTCTCTCTCTCTGTCTGTGTGTTCGTATGTGTCCATGTCTGTGTCCCTCTGCTGACCTGTGTGTGTGTGTCTTTCTCTCTCGCTCTCTCTCTCTCTCCTGTGTGTGTGTGTGTGTGTGTGTGTGTGTGTGTGTGTATAGGGAGGTGGTGGTGAAGGGCTCTCTGCCACACCCGTTTGCGCTGACGCTGTACGAGGACACACTGTTCTGGACGGACTGGAACACACACTCCATTCACTCGTGCCACAAACACACAGGAGAGAACAGCCGCGAGATACACTCCAACATCTTCTCCCCGATGGACATCCACGTCTACAGCCAGAAGCGCCAGCCCATGGGTAAGAGGCTTCCCATAATGCTCTGGGGCGGTGAGCGCAGGGGCTACTGGGTAAGAGGCTGCACGTCCCATAATGGTCTGGGTTGGATAGCGCAGGGGCTGCTGGGAAACGGGCTCTGCATCGCATAAAGATAATCAATGACATCCTCCTAAACACAGACTCAGGCAGACTAACAGTGCTGGTATTGCTTGATCTCAGTGCTGCATTTGACACTGTCGATCACAGCATACTACTGGGTTGGGCTGGCTGGGACGGCCCTTAAATGGTTCAGATCTACCTTGAAGGGAGAGGTTACTATGTCAGTATAGGTGACCATAGGTCGAGGTGGACACCCATGACATGTGGAGTCCCACAAGGCTCAATTCTGGCACCTCCTGTTCAACCTTTATATGCTCCCACTGAGCCAAATGATGAGAAAGAACCAAATCTCCTACCACAGCTATGCTGATGACACTCAGATCTACTTAGCCTTACTGCCTAATGACTACAGCCCCACTGACACCCTCTGCCAATGCACTGATGACATGAACACAACCTCAGTTAAACAGAGAAAGTCATTGCATTTGGGAACAGAGATGAGGTCCTCAAGGTGAACCCGTTCCTCTGCTCAGGGTCAAACAACAAACAATAAAGTCAAGAATCTCTGTGTGAGTCTGGAGTCAGTCTGAGCTTCAGTAGTCAAAGCAGTGAATAAATCAGCACACCATCATCTCAAACACACTGCAGGGTTCAGATGTGCTGCTTACAGGGAGGACTTGGAGAAACCTGTTCATGCTTTTAACTGTGTGTGTGTGTGTGTGTGTGTCAGACGTGGCCAGCCCCTGCTCTCTGAGGAATGGAGGATGTTCTCATCTGTGTTTGCTGTCTCCGGTCAAACCCTACTATCAGTGCGCCTGTCCAACCGGCGTACAGCTGCTGGACGACAACAAGAGCTGCAGAGACGGTGAGATATGCGCGCACGCGCACACACACACACACACACACACACACACACACACACACACACAGCTTTTCTGTCAGGGGCTGATGACAGTTTAATACCCCAACCCTAAACACACCTGCACAAACCCCGTATTTCACCTGTATTGATGTTTGTATAGGGTTGTGTGTGTGTGTGACAGCAGTGAACTGTACAGTATTATGGGTAACTCTGGGTGAACTACACAACAAATGATCCGACACAGAACGCACTGCAGTCTACGCACCTGATGGACATCTGCATCAGTTCAGATCCATCGTATTGATTGAGTGTGTGTGTGTGTGTGTGTTTTAATTGGGAGTTTTGATCATGTGTGCGTGTTTTCATTGTGTTTGTGTGTTTTCGATCATCCGTCGTCTTGCATTATTCTCTCTCTGGTTGCCGAAGAGGGTTACCTTCCGGTGGTTGCCATGGTAGCGTGTGATCCTCCAATGCGAGCGCGTGTGTGTGTGTGTGTGTGTGTGTGTGTGTGTGTGTGTCAGTCTGCAGTGAGTGATTGCGGCTGCTGGGAACAATCTGCACTAGTTGAATGGCTTCGGCTGAAAGAGACTCATTTGTAAGGGCTTTTGTTTGCGTCCCTCCCCCTCTGAATGAACACCGCAGCACGGCCTGATGGGAGATCTGTGTGTTCAGTGGCCTCTTCTTCATTCATTCCCTGTGTGTGCGTGCGTGTGTGTGTGTGTTCAACACATGCTGGAGTTACAGCAGAAGCACAGCTCTGCTCTTCAGTCTGCTGTTCCTCAGGGCAGGTTTAAATCAGTGTTTGGATCTAAATGTGGCACTGGAGCAGGTGTGTTGATGTGCAGTGGCTAATCTGCTGGGGACGTGGGCTGTTCCTCCACACAGTGAGGGGCAGAGCTCTGCGGTACAGTATCGGGGCAGTAAATCTTAAAAACATTAATTTTCCGCTAACATTTGAGCGCGTTCTTAAACACCGCTGATTGGCCACTGTGCTCACATGCTCAACAGATGTGACTGTGATTGGCTGTGAAGGTGATCGGTTCACCCCTCTTCTGTGCAAACACACACACACACACACCGGAGTGTGTCAAAGCCATGTTGATCAGCTGGTCTGTTAACCAGGATGTTAGCAGGAAATGGATGATTTTAAAACTTCAGTACAGATGTTACTATTGACCACCCTATACAGTACAGTAAGGGTCAGCGCGGTGGTGTTGATGTGTAGTGTTGATCAGTAGTGTAGGGTTGGTCTGTAGTGTAGTGTTTATCTGTAGTGTGGATCAGTAGTGTAGTGTTTATCTGTAGTGTGGATCAGTAGTGTAGTGTTGATCTGTAGGGTAGTGCTGATCTGTAGTGTTGATCAGTAGTGTAGTGTTGATCTGTAGGGTAGCGCTGATCTGTAGTGTAGTGTAGTGTTGATCTGTAGTGTTGATCTGTAGTGTAGCGTAGTGTTGATCTGTAGTGTTGATCAGTAGTGTAGTGTTTATCTGTAGTGTGGATCAGTAGTGTAGTGTTGATCTGTAGGGTAGTGCTGATCTGTAGTGTTGATCAGTAGTGTAGTGTTGATCTGTAGGGTTGCGCTGATCTGTAGTGTAGTGTAGTGTTGATCTGTAGTGTTGATCAGTAGTGTAGTGTTGATCTGTAGGGTAGCGCTGATCTGTAGTGTAGTGTTGATCTGTAGTGTTGATCAGTAGTGTAGTGTTGATCTGTAGGGTAGCGCTGATCTGTAGTGTAGTGTTGATCAGTAGGGTAGCGCTGATCTGTAGTGTTCTGTAGGGTAGTGTTCTGTAGTGTAGCATTGATCTGTAGTGTTCTGTAGTGTAGTGTTGATCAGTAGGGTAGTGTAGTGTTAATCTGTAGTGTTGATCAGTAGTGTACGCTGGTTTCTCCTGCAGGCCCGTCTCAGCTGCTGTTACTAGCGCGCCGCACAGACCTGCGCCGGATCTCTCTGGACACGCCGGACTTCACTGATATCGTGCTGCAGGCCGAGGACATCCGGCACGCCATTGCCATTGACTACGACCCGGTGGAGGGACACATCTACTGGACGGACGACGACGTGCGCGCCATCCGCAGGTCCCTCCTGGACGGCAGTGACGCTCAGCTGGTGGTGACCTCGCAGGTAAACCACCCAGACGGCATCGCTGTGGACTGGATCGCACGAAACCTGTACTGGACTGACACCGGCACGGATCGTATCGAGGTGACCCGGCTAAACGGCACCATGAGGAAGATCCTGATCTCCGAGGATCTGGATGAGCCCAGAGCCATCGTGCTGGACCCCGTCGCAGGGTAAGACGTGCTTAATTCAGATACACCTGCATTATAGGGTCGATTCTCTCGGGCAGAATATTTAAGCAGATACTAGTATTCAGCTTAAAGTGAGTGTAAAGGGTTAACTGGGTAATTGGGCAGCTCATTGGACAACAGTGATTTGTTCTGTTGCTAATTAAAAATGTTATTGATCTGAAAAGCTTTTTAAAAAGTTAAAGAGGAGTTTAATAAGATCTAAACTCATAAGACTTTCTCCACAAGAAACATACTGCAGGGACGTTTCCTGGGGCTGTTAAACATCACTTTGGAATTACACAGGTACATGTACTGGACGGACTGGGGTGAGGTGCCGAAGATCGAGCGGGCGGCTCTGGACGGGTCGCAGCGGCTGGTGCTGGTCAACACGTCTTTGGGCTGGCCCAACGGCCTGGCGCTCGACTACAGCGAGAGGAAGATCTACTGGGGGGATGCTAAGACCGACGTCATCGAGGTCTGCTCACACACTCACACTATTATTATTATTATCATTAGCGGAAACGCTAGCGTTCAGAGTAGGACAGGCACAAATATACACATGGACATGGCTTAAGTCATTCGAGCAGACATTCAAGCCATCTGCTCAAACTGTATTCAAATCTCTCTCTCTCTCATATATATATATATATATATATATATATATCAGAAAATCTAAATATTGCAGCGTCGGGTCTTCAGTGTTGTGCAGCCCTAACCGAGAGGCTCAATCTCCTCTTCAGTTTCATGTTTTGTTCCCTGACATGATAAACCATGGTAAAGTCTTGTGTATTTGGGAACAGTCTCATCTGACATAACACACACACACACACACACACACCTCTGGCTCGCGTGTTTAGCCTTTGGTGATTCAGTGTCTCTCATTAGCCACGGCTCCACAGGAGAGAGCAGAAAATGCTGATCGTGCTGACAGATAAAGGCTGTGTGTGTGTGTGTGTGTGTGTGTGCGTGATAGTTCACGCTGAGCTCCATGCTAACTGCACCACACTGCTACACACACTGACAGCAGCCGCTCAGATCCACAGTTTGAGCAAAATTCAAGATGAGTTTCTGCTAACAGTTGCGACTGCAGTTGATAAATGAGGTAAAAACAGGTGTACAGTCTCCCCATCGGTGATCTCAACACGGCGGCTCCACGTACAGATTACTAGGATGATTATCGAGACAGTAAAGATGAAGTGAAACAGCGGCTCAGATGTTCATCAGTGTATGGAGTATTTAATCTGTCAGTGTGTGTGTTTGCAGGATAGTCGCTTAGTGTTTGTCCACATCTGTTTCAGATAGAGTGCGCGTGTGTGTGTGTGTGTGTGTGTGTGTTTGTCCGAGCAACTGCGGTCGCTCTGTTTAGATCAGACCCAGAGTCTAAAACCACAGACCAGCGGAGACGCAACACTGACACACACACTCCAGATGGAGATTGCATGTGTGTGTGTGTGCGCGTAATGTCGCCCCTTTTTTGCCTGGAAACAGTTCCTCTATAGCTGGTTAAGTGAAAGCACTTTTATTCTATTTAACAGGTAAAGTAGTCCTAAACCCTGAAATATTGACCGTCATGCAGGGTCCACACGGGTCGGGGGATTCTGCAGTATCAGGGAATTTTAAAAAGTCTATTCTAGACATTGAAAGTCCAGGAATTCAGCGTTTGTCTTGGAGCATTTGCCCTGCTCCTCCATATATCTCTGTGTACGTTACACTGGTGTTACGAAGGCGACGACTGACGACTGCGGGGATGAAGCTGTTTCTCAGCAGTGAAGATCTCCCAGTTGGTGAAGTGAATGTGACAGCACAACAAATACATGTTTGCATTCATATTTGCTCAAATAGTTCAAAAAACCTCAATGACAGTGCCTTCAAGGCTTTCAGAAGAGGGACAGACTGATAACAGCAGCCAGTGGACAGACAGCAGATTTACACACACCTCACATAGGCAGTAATCCTCTGTTCTTGTAGTTTGAAGCAAAGATGATATAATAAAAGTGCAGCTTTATAAATCTGTATACTGCTTCTAAAAACCAAAGTATGAATAAAACTTTCAGGGATTTAAGATGCTGATGAGCATTTAAAGCATCATAACGGAGAAATTAATTAGTCAAAGTGCACCCATGATGCAAATATCACTGTTATAAGGGGTGTAAACACAGCAGCGGTGTGTGGGTATCTCCAGCCTCTAATGGGAAACATGAGTTAATTGTATTTGTTATAATCAGACTTGATAAAAACACTTTGATTGGCATTCTCCCTTTGTACGTGTCATCAAAGCCCCGCCCACTAGTGCCCATCTCCCTCATTAGCATAAACAGCAGCCCTGAGAAACAGTGATTATGAGTCTGTCACTATAATGATGCACAGCCGTCTGTAGCTCCGCCCTCTTTAAAGTCTCATTTAAATTTAAAGTGACAGTCACAGAGACGCCACAATTAGGATCAGAGCCTGAAAGGGTCAGTTTTAGAGAGCTAGAGGACATCATCTGTGTGCTATTCAGCTCACACTTCACACACACTCTAGAGTCAGCATCTTACAGCTTGTAGAAAGCATCAGAATAGGTGTTCTGACACTGAGACCTGATGAGCCGGTGTGTGTTGTCCTGCAGGTGATGGAGATGGACGGCTCGGGCCGGCGGGTGCTGCTGGAGGATAACCTGCCGCATGTGTTCGGCTTCACACTGCTGGGAGACTACATCTACTGGACGGACTGGCAGCGGCGCAGCATCGAGCGCGTGCACAAGCGCAGCACTGAGCGGGAGGTCATCATCGACCAGCTGCCCGACCTCATGGGCATCAAAGCCACGTTCGTCCACCAGACCTTCGGTGAGCTGCTTGTGCTAATGCTAATGCTAATCTACAACACTGATTTACTGTTAAAGGAGCTCTACACTCCACCTTTATGTTGAAGAACTCTACGGGAACCAACGATTTCTTGTTCTGGCGTGGTCACTTGTAGCTTAGCATAGCATAATGAATTAAATCAGATTAGACCATTAGCATTTCGTTCAAAGAATTTATATATATATGTATGTATGTGTGTATTTGTGTGTGTGTGCGCGTGCGCAGGGGTGAACCCGTGTGCGTGGGCTAACGGCGGCTGCAGTCACCTGTGCCTGTACCGGCCTCAGGGTGTGTCGTGTGCGTGTCCTATCGGCCTGGAGCTGATGGCTGATCTCAGCACCTGCATCGTCCCCGAGGCCTTCCTGCTGTTTTCCCGCCACACCGACATCAGACGCATCTCCCTGGAGACCAACAACAACAACGTGGCCATCCCACTGACTGGCGTCAAGGAGGCGTCCGCACTCGACTTCGACATCACTGACAACCGCATATACTGGACCGACATCACACTGAAGGTCAGCTCTCTCTCTCTCACTCACTCACTCACTCACTCACACTTAGGTCTGAAGCGCAGCTCTATAATGGGCTCTCTGGAGACGCTGCCGAATAACTGAAGGCTGGTGTTTCTCTGAGTTTCAGCAGCTGTACGACTGAACACACACACACACACACACACACACACACACACACACACTTATTGTTCAGCAGATAAAGCCAGATATTTGATCATTCAGTCGCAGTGATCGTTCTAGTATAATCATACAAGCGTCCAGCTTCATGAGTGCTTCTGCTGGGATTTTAATGAAGGAATCAGAAAACATCAGGACTGGATAATCCACACAGCGGAAGAGTCATGAGCGCACACATGGAGGAGGATTATGGGGAAGGGCTTTCCAGAACCTCTGTCTTCTCTGTTCCTCAGCGGCGGAATGAGCTTTCAAGATCACTGATTATGTCTCAGTCATAGAATAAATCTGTGTTGATAAATCACTGGAGGTGTGTGTGCGCGCGTGTGTGTGCGCGTGTGTGTGCGCGTGTGTGTGTGCGCTGGTGTTGATTGTGCCGTTGTGTGTGCTGGTGTTGATAGTGTAGTGCAGCGTGTGTGCTGGTGTTGATTGTGTAGTGTGTGTGTGTGTGCGCTGGTGTTGATTGTGTAGTTGTGTGTTTCAGACAATCAGTCGCGCGTTCATGAACGGCAGCTCTCTGGAGCACGTGGTGGAGTTCGGGCTGGATTACCCAGAAGGCATGGCGGTGGACTGGCTGGGCAAGAACCTGTACTGGGCAGACACGGGCACCAACCGCATCGAGGTGGCCAAGCTGGACGGGCAGCACAGGCAGGTGCTGGTGTGGAAGGATCTGGACAGCCCGCGCGCACTCGCCCTGGACCCCGCTGAAGGGTACGACTGACTCGTGTGTGTGTGTGTGTGTGTGTGTGTGTGTGTGTGTGTGTGTGTGTGTGTGTGTGTGTGTTTTTGTGTGTGTGTGTGTGTGTGTTTGTTTATATTACTGTATAATAAAAGGTCTAATATAAAAGTGTGTGTGTCCCACAGGTTCATGTACTGGACAGAGTGGGGCGGGCGGCCCAAGATAGACCGTGCAGCAATGGACGGGTCGGGCCGCATCACTCTGGTGCCAAATGTGGGCCGAGCAAACGGACTGACTATCGATTACGCGGAGCGACGACTCTACTGGACCGACCTCGACACCACACTCATAGAGTCCTCCAACATGCTGGGTAACACACACACACACACACACACACACACACTGAACACTTCACCACAGAAGGAAAGTATAAAAGGAGATACTGTGAGAAATGTGCCTGCTCTATAATAAAACGACACAGGAGGGTGGATAATTCTCCAGCTGTAGTTATAGAGATCTGGACTGTTCAATCTATATTGTTCCTCTATTTAGTGTGATTTATTTGCTTTTCAGGTTTAAAATAAAAGTAATGCTGGATGAAATCATGTAGTGTGTGTGTGTGTGTGTGTGTGTGTGTGTGTGTGTGTTCGCGTGCACAGGTCTGGAGCGTGAGGTGATCGCAGACGATCTCCCACACCCGTTCGGCCTGACGCAGTATCAGGACTACATCTACTGGACGGACTGGAGCCAGCGCAGCATCGAGCGCGCCAACAAGACCAGCGGGCAGAATCGCACCGTCATTCAGGGCCACCTGGACTACGTGATGGACATCCTGGTGTTCCACTCGTCCCGGCAGAGCGGCTGGAACGCCTGCGCCGCCACCAACGGCCACTGCTCACACCTGTGCCTCGCCGTACCTGTGTGCAGCTTCACCTGCGGCTGCCCCGCGCACTACTCCCTCAACACCGACAACAAGACCTGCAGCGGTGAGTGTGTGTGTGTGTGTGTGTGAACATAATGAAAGGGGAGTCAATCTGAGCGTACACAAGGGTTAAGAAGCGTGATGATGCACTTACTGAGCCGATAGACATCAGTGTGTTGAACACTGTGCTCTCATTGGTCTCAGTGTTGCTCCTGTAGCAGAAGGGGCGGAGCTGTCGGCCGCTGAGATTGGGTTATTTGATTTCTTCTGGGTTGTGAAAGCAGTGTTCTCCTGCGAGGGTGATGATGCTGCCTCCTGATGGGTACACTCATGATGGTTTGGTGGTTTATTTCTGTAATTTGGTGCTGGTTTGGGATGATGCTGAACTCTACTCATTACGGTTGAGTGTTAACATGTTTGTGTGCGTTTCAGCGCCGACATCGTTCCTGCTGTTCAGCCAGAAGACGGCTATAAACCGTATGGTGATGGATGAGCTGCAGAGCCCCGACATCATCCTGCCCATCCACAGCCTGCGGAATGTGCGTGCCATCGACTACGACCCGCTGGACCGGCACCTGTACTGGATCGACGCCAAGCAGAACGTGATCCGCCGCGCGCAGGAGGACGGAAACCAGGTGAACACACACACACACACACACACACACACACACACACACACACACACACCACCGCTCTGGGTTTGTCTGCGCCTACACAGGGGTTTGCTGTTTTTTACGGGGTTTGGCTGTTGATCAGGAGACTGAAACCCAAACTCCGGCCAGGGTGAAGGTGTTCAGTGTGGTTGGAGGACACTGCCTGCGATGGGTCAGTTGAGGCACGTCTGCATCACAGTGGTGGTATTCTGCTCCTGTTCTCATGTTTGCATGGACCTGTACCCAGTGTACATGCACAAATCCTGTGTTTGGTGTCAATCAGCATTGTGTCGCCCCCTGGTGGCTCAGCGTGCGCTGAACCTGCATCACAGTGTGTTTGGGCTTTCATATGGACAAAGATTTTTCAAAAATGAAGGCGGGGAAAACTCTTTATAAAATACCTGCGTGTGTGTGCACATGGCCTGAGTGTGTGTGTGTGTGTGTTCTGCAGAGTGTGACGGTGGTGTCCGGCGCTGTGGGCGGCCCAAACCTGGGCCTGCAGCCGTACGACCTGAGCATCGACATCTACAGCCGCTTCATCTACTGGACCAGCGAGCTCACCAACGTCATCAACGTGACGCGCACGGATGGCTCGCGGGTTGGTGTGGTCCTGCGCGGAGAGCACGACAAACCCCGCGCCATCGCCGTCAACCCCGAACGCGGGTGAGCTACACTTTAGCATTAGCAGCAAACCCATGAAATCGCTCATCATGAGAACATCTGATGATCGCGATACACATCGGCCTGTGCCATCAGTATGGGCCCGTTTACAAACACACTCATATTACACTGATTATTATAGTATTCTGTACAGTGATCAACGCTAGTTTAATTAGCATTGCATTATGGATAGTTTATTCTCGAATTAACTATATACCGCTACAGGCAT
This sequence comes from Danio choprae, assembly GCA_903798125.1. Classification (NCBI taxonomy): domain Eukaryota; kingdom Metazoa; phylum Chordata; class Actinopteri; order Cypriniformes; family Danionidae; genus Danio; species Danio choprae. Next base: position 10,260 of record CAIGQW010056529.1, on the reverse strand, counting down.
CTGTTTAAGGTCTGATCAGTTTATTAGTGTCAGTCTGGGGTTAGTCTAGGCCTTCTGTAATGCAGATCTGGAGTTGAACAGCGCCCTCTGGTGTCCAGTGTGAAAGACAACTATAGCACATTACCTGACACTATTCTGAAAAACAAAACATCTTCTCTAAATATACAGGACATGTGACGGTGTGTGTGTGTGTGACGTGTGTCTGTGTGCTGGTCCACAGGTACATGTACTTCAGCAATCTGCAGGAGCGCTCCCCGCGGATCGAGCGTGCGGCTCTGGACGGGACGGAGCGTGAGGTGCTGTTCTTCAGTAATCTGGGGAAGCCGGTGGCTCTGGCTGTGGATAATGACCTGGGCAAACTCTTCTGGGTGGACATGGACCTGCGGCGCATCGAGAGCAGCGACCTGTCCGGTGAGGCTGGGGTCAAAGGTCATGCCGCTGCTGATGATGAGGGTTTCTGGGGTTTCTGAAGTTTTAAAGGCCTGTTCCAGATAGTTTTCATCCGAGTATCATCAGGAATATTTAGAGCGGGATCCTGATGTTTGCTCTTTAATACAGGATTCAGTTTGCTTCTGATTTACATGTGAAGCCCCGCCTCTGACCGCCCCTTTCCCTTCAGGAGCCAATCGGATTGTGATCGAGGACTCCAACATCCTGCAGCCAGTGGGCCTGACGGTGTTCGGGAACTTCCTGTACTGGATCGACCGGCAGCAGCAGATGATAGAGCGCATCCACAAGGTGACGAGAGACGGGCGCACCAAAATACAGGCGCGCATCGCCTCCCTGAGCGACATCCACGCCGTACACCAGCTGGACATGCAGGAGTACAGTGAGTGTGTGTGTGTGTGTGTGAGATTTTGCATTATGGGATCTTGATCTTTCCTCCAACAACTTCTAACCTGTAAACATTGTAAAAGTGTGTGTTCTGCATGTGTGTAATAGTGTGCAGGGCTGTATTGTGTGTGTGTTGGTGTTGTATATTACACTACAGAAACCTTGTCATAATCTGCAGCACATGTTTTGTTATTCTACAGGCTTATTTCTCTACATATTATTATTATTATTATTATTATTATTATTATTTCAAACCAGTAAAATGTGTGTGTGTGTGTGTGTGTGTGTGTGTGCGCAGGTAAACACCCCTGCACGTCTGATAACGGCGGCTGCACACACATCTGCATTGTGAAGGGAGACGGAACGACGCGCTGCTCCTGCCCCGTTCACCTTGTGCTGCTGCAGGATGAGCTCTCATGCGGAGGTACACACACGCACACACACTATCAGAGTTCTTACACTGAGGTACACACACACACACACACACACACACACACTATTATTAAGACTTGTAGTGTGTTAATGAACTTCCAGCTGAGACTGAATATAGAGTTGGGGGCGGGGCTTTCTTGCTCATTCCCTCATGGTTAAGTAAGAGGGGGCGTGGCTAATAATATTGCATCTGAAGCTGACATCAGAGAAGCAGCCAATCCAAGTGCAGAAGCAGACGCTCAGACTGAAGATTAAACCGTTTATTCAGCGGATTGATTCTTCATCTAACCAATCAGAAAATAAACCATTTCACACACATGTTAAATTTACACGCGTGTGTGTGTATGTGTGTGTGTGTGTCCTTAGAGCCGCCCACGTGTTCCCCAGAGCAGTTCTCGTGTGTGTCCGGTGAGGTGGACTGTATCCCGCAGGCGTGGCGCTGTGATGGGTTTGCGGAGTGTGACGACAGCAGTGACGAGCGGGACTGCCCCGTCTGCTCCAGCCTGGAGTTCCAGTGCGATAGCCGGCAGTGTGTGGACGCGGCGCTGCGCTGCAACGGGGAGATCAACTGCCAGGACCGCTCCGACGAGAACAAGTGTGAAGGTGTGTGTGTGTGTGTGTGTGTGTGTGTGTGTGTGTGTGTGTGTGTGTGTGTGTGTTTGTAAATGGGTGTGTGTTTCTGCCAGACTCATCACCTCTGTCTGTCTGTAGTTCTGTGCCCTGCGGATCAATTCACCTGCTCTAACGGACAGTGCATCGGCCGACACAAGAAATGTGACAACAACATGGACTGCACAGATAACTCTGACGAGATCGGCTGCTGTAAGAGCTTCAGAAACCACACAGACACACTGATGCGCTCACTCTGGGCTCTTCTTGAGTTTATGAAGATTCTCAAAGCATTCTCCCAAAACATGATCAAAATCAGATTCATCAGCAGAGATCATCACATGTGCTGAAACCCAGAGAGAGCTGAGGGTAAATGAAGACTCAGAAGCAGCCCAGAGTGGAGGAAAACACCCAACAGCACACAACTTAATAATGAATGTGATGTATGTATCTGATGTGTGTGTGTGTGTGTGTGTGTGTTCAGATGCGACAGAAGAGCCGTCGTTTGCTCCCACAAACACCATCGGCTCAATCGTGGGTGTGGTGATGGTGTTGTTCGTGGTTGGCGCGGTGTATTTCGTGTGCCAGCGTGTGCTCTGCCCGCAGATGAAGGACGACGCCGATACCATGACCAATGACTTTGTAATTCATGGACCGCCGCCGGTGCCGCTGGGATACGTCCCACACCCCGCATCCCTGACCGGCTCACTGCCAGGTGGAGCTCTTCCCCTAGCACTCACACACATGCTAACCTGTGTGTGTTTTGTCTCTGTGTGTGTGAGATACTAGTGTGTGTGTGTGTGTTATGCTAGTGTGTTTTTGTTTGTGTGTGAGATGCTTGTTTGTATGTTATGTCTATCTGTCTGTCTGTGTGTGTGTGTGTGTGTGTGTGTGTGTGTGTGTGTGTGATATGATTTTTTTTATGAGCGTTGTTGTTATTTGGATTTTTTTTGTACAATGAACATTAAAACATGAATAAATAAGTGTGTGTGTGTGTGTGTGTGTGTGTGTGTGTGTGCGCGCTCAGGCATGTCTAGAGGGAAGTCAGTCATGGGCTCGCTGAGCATCATGGGAGGCAGCAGTGGACCGCCGTACGACCGCGCTCATGTGACCGGAGCCTCGTCCAGCAGCTCGTCCAGCACTAAAGGAGCATACTTCCCTCCGGTACACACACACACTTGCGTGTTTCTCCACAGCAGCAGTGGTCATAGCTGGTGAACTCAGAGCGTGCAGCACATCATTATTCTACAGCCCTATTAGCTGAGATGAGAGAGAAACTCAAGGACGGCGTCATCAAGAACCGCTGTGTGAGACTGATAACAGCAGCCAGAGGAGAGCATCATGGCAGATCTGCTGTCCTGTGCTTATTTGTACATTAACTAATACAGCCTTATTGTACAGCGTTAAAGTTTATTTAAATACATCATTATTACTACTACAAGCATGTAATTAGGGATTACTTACTTTTGTTAGGCAAGTAACTGGCTCAACACTGTGTACGGGTCGTGCACATATCATCTGTTTGAGCTCGGGTCGAGCATGGCTGGTTATTATATGTATATATTATTACGGTGTCATGTCTCGGCTGTGTATTTAAAAATGGCGCTTCCTTTGTTTTCATTCTCCTGCTTGTGTACGCACTAGTGCTGCTTCTCTGTAAACCAATAGCGTTCAGCTGCGCGTGTGCTCCGCCTTTTGTTGTGCTGGTGCCCTTTGGAAAGGGAACCCAAACAGTGGTACGGTTCATAACGGCCATAAAAGGGAAGCACTCAGTGGAAACGGGCCGTTCAGAGAATTAAGAGCTAGAGTATGGAGGGAGGTGGTCTACAGGTGGTTTGTTAAGCCCACTCCCCTGTGTGAGGCACACTTTACAAATGCGCAGTGGAGTTGATATGTTATTGTTTTCTGTCTGCTGTGTGCAGATCCTGAACCCTCCTCCGTCTCCGGCTACCGTCAGGTCGCAGTACACCATGGAGTTCGGCTACTCATCTAACAGCCCGTCGACACATCGATCCTACAGGTAACGCTCTCCAAACTCACCATCACGTGTTTAATGTTAGAATGTCTGAATGCTAACATGCTAATTGTGTATTTTGCAGCTACCGGCCGTATAGTTACCGCCACTTCGCTCCTCCGACGACGCCATGCAGCACAGACGTGTGTGACAGCGACTATACACCGGGCCGCCGCGCCCCGCACGCATCCACTGCCACTAAAGGCTACGCTAGCGACCTGAACTACGACTCGGAGCCGCTGCCGCCGCCGCCCACGCCACGCAGCCAGTACCTGTCGGCGGAGGAGAACTGCGAGAGCTGCCCGCCGTCGCCGTACACCGAGCGCAGCTACTCGCACCAGCTGTACCCGCCGCCGCCCTCGCCCTGCACAGACTCCTCCTGAGCCCTGCCTCTGCACATATATATATATAAGTGACTCAGGCTTCCCGAAGGACTGGCCTCGGGCCGGGTCGGGCGGCGCTCTGTACATTGGAAAAGAGAAAGCATATTTATATATTTCTACAGTGTTTACTGCCTCTGCAGAGCTTTGTATTAAAGACATTTGTTTTTTAAAGAGTTTTATGAGCTCCACACAGACGTGATGTGTTGCCTTAATCCAGGAGTTCAGACTCAAACGCATGTCGCGCCGATGCCAAATACCCCGGAGACGCGCGGTGGCGGCGGCACCCCCTGCAGGCTCCACACTGTGACCCCAGCGGCTCCAGCGCTCCGTCCTCCACAGGAACAGACGCTTATTTTTATACTATTTTTCTATCGGAGACGGAGGCGGGACTGAGCGCAGCCAATCAGCACAGACCTCCCGCTGGCGTAACACCCAATCACAGCGACTCCTCGTGCCTGAGCGTTTTTAAAGACTCTTTCAGTCATTTTCCACTTTTCTACATGTCAGAGGCCAGAACACTCCACTATTTTTATACCGCAGACTGTACATATACTGTATTTATAAGCTATCAGTGTGTGTGTGTGTGTGTGTGTGAGAGAGAGAGCTCTGGTCTAAGCTTTAGGTTTCCCATAATGCATTGGTTTGTGTGTTTGTAGCACTTCTGGATCCTCTGAGCGTTCATAAAGAAGGGAAGCTCATCAGCGCAGACATTACCCAGCATGCACCGCTCTCGGTCTGCTTGTTTGGTCACGTGTGTGTGTCTGTGTGTGTGTGTCTGTGTGTGCCTTCACCCCATCGCTGAACTCATGAATGTGTGTCAGAAACAGCTGTTCCAAATCTCTCCTGCCCCGCTCCCTTTACTGGCCTGCTCTGCAAGGGCTTCTGGGTAACGCCATGCTCTGTGTTCCTGTGATTCTGCTCACACCAGCGTATCCATCTTCTGCACTTTACAGGAGCGGTTCCTCCTCACTGTACGTGTGTGTGTATGTCTGTGTGTGTGTGTGTGTGTGTGTGGTTATTCATTCGCTAGCATACCACCGTTTACTGTCATATGCTATTGCGCAGTCCACTGTTAGCATCAGCGGTTTTCGTTGTGTTAGCTGGTCAGAACCAGGCGGTTGTGGAATTGTGGGTAAATGTCTAAAGCACTTTGAGGAGTGAGCAGGATAGATTCCCCACCGCACGCTCCGTGTGTGTGTGTGTGTGTGCGCGTGTGCTTGTGTGTGAGTGTGCGCGTGTGCGTGTGTGTGAGTGTGTGTGTGTTCTCCTCAGTCCTGGTTCATCTCTGTCTCTAGTGTTTGTGCATTGATGCTTCACTGATGTCTGGCCGCTGTGTGAGCGGATGTGTACAGCTCGCTCACACACACACACACACACACACACACACACACACACACACACTCTCTCTCTCCTCTCGTCTTCAAGCTGTTGTAATAAATCTCATGATCTGTTTTTGTTTTTTTAAATAAAACTAAGTGAACTTTTCCCTGGCGTCCGCTCTCCAGCACTTCTGCTGTCCTGACTATAGCAGAGACCCTCCGCTGCGCTGACACTATACACCGCTTCATATCATCAACTGCCCTGTGTTGACATTATACAGTACTATAATAGTTCTGATCCGAGTACTGCGCGCGTACACACACACACACACACACACACACACACACACACACACACACACACTTTTACTGTTCACTGCGTTACTCATTCTTAGTGTTGAACATTTAAACTAATATATTAGTCCAGCCACGACGGACACAATACAACACTGTTAGCTGTTTTCCCCTCAAGATTGTAAACCATTACTTTGTAAATACACACACACACACACACAGACGGGAACTTTGAAAATCTATATTTAATCAAAGAAACATGATGGAAGCTTGGGTAATTAATCAATGTGAAGAGCACTCAGTAGGAAACAAGTGCACAGATGTTCAACATGACCCGTCCAGACACTCCAGTCACATCAACACGAAAGTTGTGCTATTCTTTTTGATCACTCTATATATATA
>CAIGQW010056525.1:0-27247 GCA_903798125.1 Danio choprae | reverse complement strand
TAGATAGATAGATAGATAGATAGATAGATAGATAGATAGATAGATAGATAGCATTTTCTTTATCTGCTGCTCCTTTTTTTGTGGCGTCCCTCAAGGCTCAGTATTGGGTCCTATGTTATTTTCTTTAAAATAAACATGCAGTCACTTATAAACATCTGTTTATACTCTTGAATCAATCAATTTTATGTGGAGAAAACTTACAGACAGCAGTAAAGACATACATCACTTCTGTTTTTGGTGTTGTCCATAAAAGATTTTTTATTATTCATTCATTTATTTCCTTCAGCTTAGTCCCTTTATTCATCAGAGGTCACCACAGCGAAATGAACCGCCAACTTATCCAGCATATGTTTTACACAGCGGATGCCCTTCAAGCTGCAACCCAGTATGGGAAACCATACCCATACACACTCATTCACACACACACACACACACACACACACACACACACACCCACACATACACTACGGCCAATTTAGTTAATCAATTCCCCTATGGCGCATGTGTTTGGACTGTGGGGGAAACCGGAGCACCCGGAACTCCACACAGAAACTCCACACAGAAATGCCAACTGACCCAGCCGGGACTCGAACCAGCGACCTTCTTGCTGTGAAGCCACAGGGCTAACCACTGAGCCACCGTGCTGCCTTTTTATTATGTAATATATATATATAAAACCCCTGGCAATTTTTTACTTAAAGTTTCTTTTATATAGCCAGCAAGTTTTTAATATTTTTTACCAGAAATGACACCGGCATCTCCCAAAATATAATAAAAGACCTTAATTTCACCTAACGTTCTCCCTATAAAAGACACTGAACACACCCATTCCACGTTGAGATTGAATATTGCAGCTATTCCTCTAGGTGTTTTATTTGTGTGTTTGTATTCTGACATTGTTAAGCACTTTTTATTGTTTATGCTCTTCAAATTAAAATGAAAGCTGAAATTAGTAGATAAACATAGATATGCCTGAGTTCATCAGGGTTCTGTTAACCGCTCAGGATAATACATTGATTTTAGTATGGTTTTGTTTTGTGGTGGTATTAAGGCTGATCGTCAGAAGGGAGCATCTACTGGAGGGCACGTTTAATCAAGTGATGGCGTACTCACGCAAAGAGCTCCAGAGAAACAAACTCTACATCACCTTTGTTGGAGAGGAAGGGTGAGTTTCTGAAAGAGCAGCACTGCAGTCACACTGTAAACATGTATAGTCTGATTTATTAACCCTCCTGGCAAGTTTTGTTTCTTTGTCCAATATTTCCCAGAGGATGTTGAACAGATTCAGGAGTTTCTCCCAGTATTTCCTATAATATTTGTTCTTCTGGAGAAAGTCTTATTTGTTTTATTTGGGCTAGAATAAAAGCAGTTCTTCATTATTTTAAACCCATTTTAAGGTCAATATTATTCGCCCCCTTCAGCAATATTAGTTTTGGATTGTCTCCACTGTTATACAATGGCTTGCCTAATTACCCTAACTTGCCTAATTAACCTAGTTAACCTACCTAGGGTTAGAGATTAAAGAAGAGATTAGAGAAGATTAAAATCTGGCTATCCCCAATGTTTTTAACATTAAACGATGATAAGACGGAGGTGATTGCTGATACTAATAACATTCAGGCTACATGCCTAGATCTGGGCTGCTTATGTGCCTTCAGATCCTCCCGTGTGCGAAATCTGGGCGTCATTGTTGGTGAGTCATTGAAACTAGACAAACATATCAGTTCGGTTATTGGCTCCAGGTTTTATCAACTCTGCTTGCTGTCTAAAGTCTTTTTCTTAAATCCCACCACACTAGAAATGGCTGTCCACGCTTTTATTACTTCACGGTTAGACTACTGCAATGCACTTTACTGTGGCATCTCAAAATCACACATTTCTGGTCTTTAGCTGGTCCAAAATGCTGCTGCGAGATTCATTTGTAATAGCAGGAAATATGACCACATTACCCCTCTTCTAAGGGTCCTCTATTGGCTGCCTGTCCAATTCCAAGTGCTTTTACTGATATATAAATGCCTTAATAATCTAGCCCCAACCTACTTCTGTAAGATCTCTCAGATCAAGTGATCAAAATCTTATTTTAGTTCCTCAGTCTAGACCAGGGGTCACCAAGCTTGTTCTTGGAGGGCCGGTGTCCTGCATATTTTAGCTTCAACCCTAATCAAACACACCTGAACAAGCTAATCAAGGTCTTACTAGGTATACTTGAAACACCCAGGCAGGTGTGTTGAGGCAAGTTGGAGCAAAACCCTGCAGGGACACCGGCCCTCCAGGACCAAGATTGGTGACCCCTGGTCTAGAAATGTAGAGGGGACAGAGCTTCCTCTCTGGCGGGTCTGCGGTTAAGAAACACCTTGCCACTTGAGATTGAATGGCTCCATCACAATCTATTTTAAATCACTCCTAAAAGCGTACCTGTTCAGCTTGGCCTTTTAATATTAGTTTTATAGTCTTTTCTTCTGCTTCATCTTGAAATGTATTCAGTCGTTTCTCTTGGTTTATTTTTATGTTTTTGTAATCTGTCTCTTTATTTGACTCTGTCTTATGTACATCCCTTTGCTCAGGCTTGTGGCTGTTTTTAAATGTGCTTTATTCAATTCAATTCACTTCAAGTGCATTTCTACAGCGCTATTTACAATGTAGATTGTGTCAAAGCAGCTTCACATGTTCTAGTAAAGTCCAGATGTCAGAGTTTAGTTCAGTTTAGTTCAGTTTAGTTCAGTTTAGTTCAGTTCAGTGTGGTTTAAGTTTCACTGCTGAAGGTTTAAACACTGAAGAGTAAATCCACCGAAGCGCAGCTCCACAAGTCCCGATCCGAGCAGGCCAGTGGCAACAGTGGAGGAAAAAACTTCACCAATTGACGAAGTGAAGGGAAAAAAACCTGGAGAGAAACCAGGCTCTGTTGGGCACCATCATTATTCTTCTGGCCAAACTTCCTGTGTGGAGCTGCAGTGTAGGCGCCGGGGCTGGAGAAGCTGGACGTCCATCGTGGAAGCTGCAGGTGTGGTAGGGCACCGGCGGGACGTCAGGCCAGCCCACAGGATCAAGCGTAGACTTGTTTGTCACTGTGGCCTTTCAGGAATCAGTCTTATGCACTCCATTCCTCCATGACCACCACAGCATCAGCTCGGGATATGGCCTGGTCCAGGATACCTTGGGATCATCTCTTCACAGGTCTAGGACCGCATAAATGGCGCTGCATAATCTGTAGGGGCCTCGGGATGAGTATCCCCAGGTGGAAATAGAAAATAAAGAAAATATTTAGCGTAGCTGCTGTTCATAGTGTATTTACACCAGATGCAGAAATTGATTGTTATAGATGAAAATAGCAGTTATATAAGCAAACATGTAAAGCATATGAGAGTTTCTAACACAACGTCTGGTGCATTAAGACAGGAGGAGTGTGTTCTACAGGTGGTTGTCAAGCCAGCTCACCTGTGTGGAGCACACTAATACATCATACCATTATGCGATGCATTGAGTGTATGCTTTACTAAAAAGATAAGTCTTTAATCTAGTTTATATAAATAAATGAACTTGAACTAGTTGCACCTTTAAATGTCTCTTTAAGCTGAATACTAGTGTCTTGAAGAATATCTAGTCTAATATTATGTGCTGTCATCATGGCAAAGAGAAAAGAAATCAGTTATTGGAAATGAGTTATTAAATGTAACACCTCGCTGCGAGAAGACATGATGAGAGGAACACGGAATTAAACAAAAGACGGATTTATTAACAGACACTTGGACAAACTGGATGATACACTGAACAGGCAGACGGGACAACGACGATGAGACAAGACAAAATACGGGACAACGAAGGACACAGACAGAGGGGTATAAGTACACGAGGAGATGATTACACAGATGAGAGACAGGGATGAACACAGGTGGGAGGAATTAACACTGACGATGGCGGGAAAGACAGGACAAAGGGATCACATGACGATAACAACAGCACATGACACGACAGAACGCTGACATTAAACTATTGTTTATTAATGTGTATAAATGTTAAACCGAAATTGGGGAGAAAATGAAAATTAAATAATTAAGAGCTGCTTTTATTCTAGCCGAAATAAAACAAATAAGACTTTCTCCAGAAGAACAAATATTATAGGAAATACTGTGAGAAATTCCTGAATCTGTTCAACATCATCTGGGTTATATTGGACAAAGAAACAAGAATTCAGCTGTATATTATTTCCCCTTTTTCCTTTTGACTCCAGTTAACAGTTGTGTTTGTTGCACTTATGTGTCTCATAAGATGTAATTCTGTTTATCTAAGCTGAAATGCTTCTGCTTTTCTCCACAGTTTGGACTACAGTGGTCCGTCTCGGGAGTTCTTCTTCTTGTTGTCTCAGGAGCTTTTTAACCCATACTACGGTCTGTTCGAGTACTCGGCCAACGACACGTATACCGTCCAGATCAGCCCCATGTCTGCGTTTGTGGAGAATCATCTGGAATGGTGAGCAGGTTTTTATTTCTCTGTCTCTCTGTGTGTTTGTCTAATTACTGCTGAATGATTGTGAAGCTCAGATCTGTAGTTTTGTGGTGGATGTGGTGGAAGAACTGCATGCCTTCTGGTGGGCTGGAAAGAAAAGCGTGTAAAAGTGTCGCGCTGCGTCTTTGTCGTGTGTCTCATTACGGGATCTTGACTGACAGGAAAAACAGACCTCTGTAGTTAAGCAAATTATAGAGTCAGAAAACTAAACACGCAGACAAATTCTCAACGTTTCCCATTTGAACATCATTCAAGCACACTGAAAACAATGATTCATTGGATTTACTGCATTTATTTTAACGTAAGTGGTTGCAAACTATTGATTTGGGGTGAATTAAACAAAGAAATGAAGTTAAACATTACAACATTTCATTTGTTTGTTTAAATTCAGCCCATATAAATTGTTTGCAACCACTTACGTTAAAATAAATGTAGTAAATCCAATGAATAATTGATGGCAATGCAGAAGATATGTCCAGAGGATATGTCAGTGTTTCGTTCACACATTTAATATGGGGAACCATTGAGAGCGTGCTGACCAGCTGCATCACTGTCTGGTACGGGAGCTGCAGTGCTGCCGACCGCAAGACCCTCCAGCGCACAGTGAACACCGCCGAAAAGATCATCGGTGCCCCTCTATCCTCCATTCAGGACATTTTCCTCTCACGGTGCTCAAACAAAGCTAGCAGTATTGGGAAAGTCTCTACTCACCCCTTCCACAGTCTCTTTCAGCTGCTGCCATCAGGAAGAAGGTTTCGAAGTATTAAAGCCTGCTCGGCTAGACTACTCAACAGCTTCTTCCCACAGGCTGTTAGAGCCCTCAACTCCAGTCAACTTACCCCCCTCTGAAACCTCCCCATGCATTCCTGAGTATGTCCCATACAGGTGAGTGGGCTTAACAAACCACCTGTGGAAACCACCCCCTCGTCTCTCTGACTCTTGCACCAGGCTGCACATTTGCACTATAGACACTTTCCTAATCACTCCATGTCTCTTGGAAACACTGTGCATTTTAAATTGTGCTTCATTCAGGTGAGTGGGCTTGACAAACCACCTGTAGAAACCCTATTCTCTCTCATGCACCTGACACTTTATCTAAACCCCACCTTACAAGGACTCAATGTTTACTATAAATGTACCACAATCATGTCGCGCTGCTGGCTTCAACCTTAAACACCTCCTGCACAATATTAGACCTTAAATACCTCCTGCACAATATCCTGCACAACATTGTTCAGTCTCATGATAAAGTACTTGTATAGCCTGTCTGATGTGTATAGTTTAAGTATTTTATTCTATTTTATAATATATGTTAGTTATGCATAGGTTTATTATAATAGCTCTTATGTCCAGTGTCGTGTTTGTATTTATGATTAATCCATGTAGCACCGTTGTCCAGCGAGAGACATTTCCTTCCTCTGTATGTCCACACGTGTAGCTGAATGACAGTAAAGCTCGACTTGACTTGACTTGATATTACATTTTAAATGTGGCTTGATTTTTAAAGTTTGACTTTCAAACCCTATCCAGAAAGGTTGTTCCTAGAAGGGATACAGCTGCCGAATTATTTATATTAGTAATTAAATGACCAATTATATTATATTTTATTAACGCCTAACCCTAAACCCAACCCTCGAAAAATATTATTTGCAACTATAATTATTTTTATTATTCATTAAATTACATATTAAATTGTATTTTATTAACCTTTACCCCAATCTCGACCCTGAACTCAGCCCTTAAAATATTATTTATGACGAGAATTATTTATTAAATTACTCATTCATTCATTTTCCTTCGGCTTAGTCCCTTATTTATCAGGGGTCGCCACTGCAGAATGAACCGCCAACTATTCCAGCTTATGTTTTACACAGCGGATGCACTTCCACCCATACACTCTCACATTCACACACTCACTCATACACTACGGCCAATTTAGTTCATCAATTCCCCTATAGCGCATGTGTTTGGACTGTGGGGGAAACCGGAGCACCCGGAGGAAACCCACACCAACACCAGGAGAACATGCAAACTCCACACAGAAACACCAACTGACACAGCCGGGACTCGAACCAGCGACCTTCTTGTTGTGAGGCGACAGTGCTGCTTACTCATTTAATTGTATTTTATTTACATCTACATCTACCTCAATCTCAACCCTAAACCCGATCCTCAAAAAATATTATTTATAATGAGATTTATTTATATTATTTATTAGATTACCCATTAATTGTGTTTTATTAACGTCTACCTCTACCACAACTCTTGACCCAACCCTCACAGTAATGGCAAAATATTAAATTCAATTCATCTTTACTTCTCTAGCGCTTTTACAATGTAGATTGTGTCAAAGCAGCTGAACACAGAAGTTCTAGTAAATTGAAACTGTCAGTCCAGTTTTCAGAGTTCAGTTCAGTTCAGCGTGGCTTAATTTTCACTGCTGAAAGTCCAAACACTGAAGAGTAAGTCCACTGAAGCGCAGCTCCACTAGTCCCGAACCAAGCAAGCCAGTGGCGACAGTGGTGAGGAACAAACTTCACCAATTGACCAAAGTGAAGGAAAAAACCTTGAGAGAAACCAGGCTCAGTTGGGCACGACCATTTCTCCTTTGGCCAAATTTCTTGTACAGAGCTGCAGCCTAGGCGCCGGGGGCTGGAGAACGCTGGACGTCCATCTTGGAGAAGCTGCAGGTGTGAGTAGGTCATCGACCGGTGTTCAGGATGGCCCACGGGATCAATGTGGAGACTTGTCTGTCACTGGGGTCTTTCAGGAATCAATCTCATGCTCTCCACCCCTCCATGACCGTCACAGCATCTGCTCAGGATACAGCCCGGTCCAGGGTTATAAAGACCTCTAGAAGTCCTCTATGGTTGGCACCGTCTCTTCACAGAACTTGGATCACATTAATGGCACTGCACAATCTCTAGAGGCCTCGGGATGAGCATCCCAAGGTGGAAATAGAGAACAAAGAAAATAATTAGCGTAGCTGCTGTTCATATTAAACAATATGCCACAAACATGATGCTATATTGATGCGAGTATCTGCAGCTGTATCCCTTTTAGAATTGACCATCCAGAAAGATTATTTTAGTAAACGAAAGCTAAAGATTAGGCTCAAAATATTGGTCAAAAATACATGTTTGCTAACTGATATAAAATGTTAAAAAATTCACAATAAATGAAAAACTAAAGCTAACTGAAACTGACAACACTAACTAAAATAATAATAATAATAATAATAATAATATGCAAAATTACTAATAATTTAGAGAATTAATAAGCAGTCCTTCAGTGGTGGTGAATCTGCCCTGCAGCCGTTCAGAGAAACACCTGTAGATGCGCTTTTACAAATAATATATATATACATTATATTTATTTTTTTTATTTTATTTATCTTTATTTGCTAAATAACTAATAAACTGCATACTGTACATGATCTTTAATATGAAGACGTTTGTTTGAGTTTATGATATTTACTTTTATTAAGGTTTGTGTGGTTTTGGGTTCAGTGTTTGTTCAAATGATTATTGTATTGTTATTACTAAGAGTTTTGCACGGTTAATGTAAGCTGTGCTACTGAACTTCGCTCGGGAACATAATGTTCTGAATGATATGGATGTATGTTTTTCTGGATCCTCACAGGTTTCGTTTCAGTGGCCGTATTTTGGGTCTGGCTCTGATCCATCAGTATCTGCTGGATGCTTTCTTCACTCGGCCGTTCTACAAGGCTCTGCTCAGACTGTAAGTCTCAATTATTCCTTAGCATTAAAATCACACCCAAACAATCTGGAATACACTACATGAATCTTAACACACCTCATTCAAATACTCATCTGAGTAACCCAGCAGTGTTACTGGGGGTTATTACAAGACTTGTGAAGTTTTATTATAAATCATAAGGCATCATACACTTGCCAAACTGCTTACTTTGTAATTGGCTACAGAGAAGACTGGCCAACACACAGAGACACAGTAAACTGTTTGGACTGATGGGTTTTAATGGGGTCTCTGTGTTGTTTTGATCCACAGAGTGACAGATTTAAGTGATCTGGAGTATCTGGATGAGGAGTTTCACCAGAGCTTACAGTGGATGAAGGACAACGATATCACTGATATTCTGGATCTCACATTCACAGTCAACGAGGAGGTTTTCGGACAGGTGCTGCAATGTTCACTCTATTACTGAAGCAGGTTGTTTTTGTGCCCAGAACCAAAATAGCTACAAATGGTAATGTGCAATGATCAGAAATTTGATGGCTGGGTCTCCAGGCATCCTCAATACATATGGCAAATTAAGGCCAGATCCCATTTCTGCCCTTCAGCCCGTCCCCCCGACTCTCTTTAGGTACATTAGATTGGGTTGGGTCAATAACAATTGACTTTAGCATTGCTTTGCAGATAATCAAGTATGCTCATGTTTCTTAATATATCTGCAAACATATTATGGTGTATTATAAAAAGCTTTAAACGTGTGACGTCTTTTACCAGGTGACGGAGAGGGAGCTGAAGTCTGGGGGCTCCAACATTCAGGTGACGGAGAAGAACAAGAAAGATTACATCGAGCGAATGGCACGATGGAGGGTGGAGCGGGGGGTCATGCAGCAGGCCGAAGCCCTCGTCAGGGGTTTCTATGAGGTACAAAAGCTGGAACAGTAGCCAATCCACACACAGGCTAAGGGAAGCAATTACAGTGTTCAGCGTAAATGAGCACACCTTCTATCGGAAATGTACATTTTTATCCATTTCTCAGGGAATATAGACTTCTCAGTGAATATATTTTGGTGTATTTAAACAAAAACAGATTTAGCCAGCAGGGGGCGCTCAAGTCTGTGCGAGTCCTAATGCCCCAGTGAAGTGAAGGGGACACTATCTGTCAGTGAGCACCGTCTTTCAGATGAGAGGTTAAACCGTGGTCCTGACTCTCTGTGGTCATTAAAAATCCCATGGCACTTCTCGTAAAGAGTAGGGGTGTAACCCCAGTGTCCTGGCCAAATTACCTTACCGATCATGGCCTCTCAATCATCCCAATCATGGCCTCCCTCCTCGTCAGCTCATTTCTGCTCAGTTTATTCAGATGCTTAAAGTGCTGTTTGTAATGCAGGTGGTGGACTCGCGCTTGGTGTCAGTGTTTGATGCTCGTGAGCTGGAGTTGGTCATTGCAGGAACGGCTGAGATTGATTTGAGCGACTGGAGATCCAACACAGAATATAGAGGAGGTAAGTGGAAATCTATGCATCTATGAACGTTCACTAAATATGGCACAGTGATTGCTCTGTCAAACTAATATCATCAATTTCTGCTCTAAAAAAAGGGGAGCTATTATGCAAAAAGGACTTTTATAAGGGGTGTAAACACAGTTGTGTGTCAGCAGTGTGTGAATATCTCCAGCCTCTAATGGTAAAAAATTATTACTTTTATTTGTTATAATCAGACTTGATAAAAACAGTCTGCAGAAACACTTTGATTGACATTCTCCCTTTGCTCGTGTCATCAGAGGGGGAAAACCCCGCCCACTAGTGACCATCTCTCCCTCATTAGCATAAACAGTGAGTGAGAAGCAGCTGTCCGCCCACTAGTGACCATCTCTCCTTCATTAGCATAAACAGTGAGTGAGAAGCAGCCATCCGCCCACTAGTGACCATCCCTCCCTCATTAGCATAAACAGTGAGTGAGAAGCAGCCGTCCGCCCACTAGTGACCATTTCTCTCTTATTAGATCTAGTTTTTTCTCTCTCCCAAATTCATTTTTCTGACCCCATTGGCAGATTATTTTGCCTGTTTAAGGAAAAATTTTGACATGTAAAACTAGGCAGTATGTTTTGCTTGTCTAGAAAAAGCTTCTTGGTTTCAGAGTTTGTAGATATTTGGAAGTAAGAAAAGTGTTTTTTTGCAGTGTAGACAGCTGACTGTAGCTTCTGGAGCTTTACAATTCAATGCAATGCATCTTTATTTCTATAGAACGTTAATAATGTAGATTGTGTCAAAGCAGCTTAACACTGGTGAAGTTCTAGTAATCTGAAACTGCTTCAGTTCAGTTTTCACAGTTGAAGCTCAGTTTGGTTGGATTGTAAATAATTTTACAGGTGCTGGACTGTCAATGTGGACTGTCAGTATGCTGGACTATGTTTACATGGACATCAGGGATCAAATCATTTACCTTAATCTAAAAAAGGCAATAATATGATTAAGGTGTTTACATGAGCTGCTTTATGAATGCTCCTTTCATGATCCCGTTTTCCATGTTATAGCACATAGATCGATTAACGCCACCGTCACTGCGCTATCCAACATTCCTCCAGAGTTTCATGTAATTTTGGGTGTTTCATTTTTAATTTTTGACTTTAACTTTATGTTCTGCAGTTTCACTTTCATTCGGCAGCTAGCTCTCTGCAACTCCCACTGAAGCTAAGCAGGGCTGCGCCCGGTCAGTACCTGGATGGGAGACCACCTGGGAGAGCTAGGTTGCTGCCGGAAGTGGTGTTAGTAAGATCAGCAGGGGGCGCTCAGCCTGCGTTCTGTGTGGGTCCTAAGGCCCCAGTATAGGGAAGAGGATTCTATACTGCTCAATGAGAGTCGTCTTTTGGAAGAGAAGTTTACCCGAGGTCCTGACTCTCTGTGGTCATTAAAAATACCAGGATACCAGGTTTAACCCCAGCATCCTGGCCAAATTTGCCCACTGGCCTCCTAACCATCCCCATATCATAATTGGCTTCATCACTCTGTCTCCTCTCCACCAATCAGCTGGTGTGTGGTGTGCAGTCTGGCACATTATGGCTGCCGTCTTGTCATCCAGGTGGATGAGGAGATCCCCCCAATGTGTAAAACACTTTGAGTGTCCAGAAAAGCCTGTATAAATGTAAGGAATTACATGCCCCTGAATTATTATTATTATTCATGCTTCCAGGTGGAAGAGTGTCGTTTTAATGGAGTTTGATACCGCACGCCGAATTGAAAGTGTCTATAGTCCTTTACTGATTCTGTAGGTGCAGAGAATAGTGTCAAACAGCCATGTGTGTGTGGATTATCCTGTGGCGACAGTAATAGTTTGATTGCGGTGTTTCCATGTCTGTACTGCACTTCAATAATGCCCCTTAAACAGGAAATACTCCACATGTCTTAATTCCATTTGTGTTTAACCTGAGAGGTTACGATTATGACTTTAGTCAGATTAAGCTCATCAAAAACCTCTGTTTACATGGTGGACTCTTAATCAGCGTATGGACCCTTTTCACAAGACTGTTATGACACGTTTAACGGTCATCAGCATCTTAAATCCTTGAAAGTTTTTAATATTTTGATCATATGTATTTATGCATATAGTATATAGTGACATTATTCTCTCTTCTGGCTGCTGTTATCACTCTCACGCTGTTGTTTTCCTCTTCTGAAAGTCTTGATAACACCATTGTGGAGTTTTTCTGTCATTATTTCAGCAAATGGGATTGTAAAACAATGATTAGCTGTACTCGCGCAATTACTGCGCTCTGAGTTTACCAACTATGACGACTTATGCTGCGGAAAAACACACATGTGAAAATCTGTTCATTGTCTTAACCGTATAACAATGGGAGTATTGGTGTCCATCTAAACGTCTCCTGCAGGTTATCATGATGGCCACATGGTGATGCGCTGGTTCTGGGCAGCAGTGGAGCGCTTCAATAATGAACAGCGGCTGCGTCTGCTGCAGTTTGTGACGGGAACCTCCAGTGTTCCCTATGAGGGATTCGCAGCGCTGCGCGGGAGCAACGGCCTGAGGCGATTCTGCATTGAGAAGTGGGGAAAGGTTACTTCTCTGCCCAGGTATACTGCAGATATTACACACACACACATATGATCACACAGCTCAAATATTGACAGAAAGGTTTTTCATGAATTTCATAATTGTTCTTGATACTATAAATAACATAAACACACATTTTTTATTATATATACAGTTGAAGTCAGAATTATTAGCCCTCTTGTATTATTATGTATACACTACCTGACAAACGTCTTGTCTTGTTCACTTGACAAACGTCTAGTTGATCATTTGGTATCAGAAGTGGCTTATATGAAAGGCAAAGGCCTCTAGATTACGCTTATTTTACCAGAATAAAATATAATCATGCCTTGATTTTGAATTGCTGCAACCATACATCTCTTTTATTTTGAATGATTTCATTAGGACAGTAAGGTCTGACTCTGCTTAGACTAAAGTCTCGTCACTTAACAGAAATAATGTCCAGTATAGAATATAAAGTCATGGTGCAGTGGAAACATATTGTATATGACTCCCATGAGCTTGGAGGACTGCATCCACACATCTCTGCAATGACTCAAATCACTTATTAATAAAGTCATCTGGAATGACAGAGAAAGCGTTCTTGCAGGACTCCCAGAGTTCATCAAGATTCTTTAGAATCATCTTCAATGCCTCCTCCTTCATCTCACCCCACACATGCTCAATAATGTTCATGTCTGGTGACTGGGCTGGCCAATCCTGGAGCACCTTGACCTTCTTTGCTTTCAGGAGCTTTGATGTGGAGGCTGAAGTATGAGAAGGAGCGCTGCTATCCTGCTGGAGAATTTGCCCTCTCCTGTGGTTTGTGATGTAATGGGCACCACAAATGTCCTGATACCTCAGGCTGGTGATGTTGCCGTCCACTCTGCAGATCTCCCACACGCCCTCATACTGAATGTAACCCCAAACAATGATTTTTCCTTCACCAAACTTGACTGGTTTCTGTGAGAATCTTGGCTCCATGCGGGTTCCAGTAGGTCTTCTGCAGTATTGGTGATGATTGGGATGCAGTTCAACAGATGATTCATGGGTCAAATCCACCTTCTGACACTTTTCTTCTGATCAACTAGAAGTCAAGTAATTATTTGTTGCTCTTACAACTGGGATTGACAACAAGACTTTTGTCAGGTAGTGTATTACAGTAATGAGAATTTTTGGATATATTGCGCAGCTCTAATAAAGTCACAAAATCAGAACTGACCGTGAAGATCTGCAGTGTAAATTCAGCCAAAGTGCGATCCTGAAAGCCAAACATTAGTGTCACCCTGGCTTGATCTGCATCCAGAGCTTCACCTTGACATTCATTTTCTCTGCCGGTCTGGCGAAGCGAAAGGCCTGCGGATCAAAGCCTGGCGCCGTCAGCACTAAAGCACAGGCTCATATTTCTCTGTCAGGGTGAGAAGGCAGACGAGTTTGTCATTGTGTGTGCAGACAGAGATAAATAAAGCCAATGTGAAGGAAAGGATACAGATGCCTCACTCCGGTACAGAATTTCACATGCTGTGCCTGGAGGAAATGCAGACGTTTATTTAGAGCGATTGGAAATATGTGCTTCAGTCTACATTGTGAAACTAAAAAATGCACTTCAACCTACATTTGACTGCATTTTGCAGCTAAAATGAACACTAGGGGGCAACGTGACGGCAACAGCTTTATTTCACACTAATGATATTTACAGGGACATATTATTGAGGAATAAAGGATTATGTTCCTGCAGTTCTTTGCACAACATCACAAAACAGCTTAAGGCTGTCTATGTATAGCAATGAATAAGTTGTGTGTCCTATCTATCTCCATATGCTCACTTTTTAGAGTGTTGTACTTGTGCTGCAGAGCGATTTGGTTCGTGTGCGGTGAAGCACTCTTCCACACAAGGGGTAAAAGCAATGTAATATTTAGGTAAATCTATGCGGTTGCAGTGCACTTCTTTTACGTTTGTTTTTGGAAACACTATTTGTTAGGTTTAGGAAAGCGCTGCCTTCTAGTGGACAGATTTCAGGTTTGCAAAATTGGAGACTGCGCCCTCTAGTGGATTTGTCATCCAAAATGTACAACAAAATATACTATACGTAACATATCAGATTCATAAAAATGTAGATAGCACCCTCTAGTGGATTTGTCATTCGAAATGTACAACAGAATGTGCTATAAGTACCGTATATCAGGGTCATAAAATGTAGACAGCGCCCTCTAGTGAATTTATCATCTGAAATGTACAACAAAATGCATATATCAGATAACATATATCAGATTCATAAAAATATACACAGTACCCTCTAGTGGATTAGTCATCCGAAACGCACAATAAAATGTATTACAATGACATTTATCAGATAAAAAAACCCCATATAAACCATAAACATATATATATATATATATATATATATTCCATATAAACAGTGTTAAGTGACAATAAATAAGTTCCATATTTATCAAATTTATAAAAATGTAGACGGCGTCCTCTAGTGGATTTATCATCTGAAACGTACAACAAAATGCACTATAAGTAACATATATCAGATTCATAAAAATGCAGACAATACCCTCTAGTGGATTTGTCATCCGAAACGTACAACAAAATGTACTATAAATAACATAAATCAGATCTATATAAATGTAGACGGCGCCCTCTAGTGGATTTATCAGCTGAAACATACAACAAAATGCACTATAAGTAACATATATCATATTCATAAAATGTAGACAGTGCCCTCTAGTGGATTTATCATCTGAAACGTACAACAAAATGCACTATAAGTAACATATATCATATTCATAAAATGTAGACAGTGCCCTCTAGTGGATTTATCATCTGAAACATACAACAAAATGCACTATAAGTAACATATATCAGATTCATAAAAATGTAGACGGCGCCCTCTAGTGGATTTATCATCTGAAACGTACAACAAAATGCACTATAAGTAACATATATCAGATTCATAAAAATGTAGACGGCGCCCTCTAGTGGATTTGTCATCTGAAACATACAACAAAATGTACCCGAAGTAACATATTTTAGATTGCCAAACATGTAAACATCGCCCTCTAGTGGATTTGACATCTGAAATGTGGAATGAAACGTACCCGGAACAATGTATTTTATGTTTTGCAAACATATAGGCCGAGACACTCATTTCCAAATGAGTCTGGGCTGCAGAAATGTACTGTTTATGTGTATAAACTCCGTCTTGACCTTCGACCTCTGTGTTTTTGGCTCCTGTAGGGCACACACATGCTTCAACCGCCTGGATCTGCCTCCATATCCCTCATACACTATGCTCTATGAGAAACTCCTGACCGCTGTGGAGGAGACCAGCACCTTCGGTCTGGAGTGACGCATTTTTTTATATTACTGCATCTTCAATAACTCAATCCACAAGAGACTTTTTAATGGTTTTTAAACTAGGATTTTGTTAAAATGACTTGAAATAGCATGTTTCTGCACTAAAATACAATATATGTAGTACTTTTTCCATATGTGCGAGATTATGGGGACAGAAGCAAACACGTATGCAATAGTAAACACCAAACTCCAGCCTATTGTATTCAAATGATGGAGTAGCATCCTGCTTTCCATTGATTTTTCAGTGTCTCCCTTCTTTTTTTCCAGCAGTTTTGGTGCTTATTACCATTCATTTCCCCCATAAGGATTTAAAGAGTTTGATAAATAATTTTAAACCGTGAAACAAAACAACCAGTATCTAAAAATAAGTCAGAAAGACAAAGATACAACACTTTAACTCATTTAAAAAGGGAAAAAACTACAATGGCAATAATACAGTCAAATTAAAAAGAGGGAGAAATATGAAACTATTCATTTTAAGTTGTTGATTGCATCTGTACAAGTAATATATTTCAGGTTTATGGAAAAATATGCATATATTTACGAATATACAAGTTCCTTTGCAGAGTTTTGTGCGAGTGGGCGGGGCTTAAGATCTCTTTTGGAGTGATTTGCTTGCTGCAACTCTGTGATTGGTGGAATTTTCCACACAGCATCATGGGTAATGTAGTTTTTCTGCACTAGTCCTGCTATTATATATATTAAAAAATATAAAAAGTACAAAATCCTCTCACTTAATGTTCAACTTCTCTGTATTTAAATGTTTATTCTTATGCTGAGTTCAGACTGCATGGTTTTAGTCCTGATTTGGACTTGCCCACAGGTTTTGAGAAATCTCCGACAAATGCCTGAAATCACAGGCCAATCGGTGCTCGTTCACGCGAGTAACAATCACACAGTGTGAACTATCAAAGACACAATCTGAGAGAATCACCGATGAGTCGCTGACATCCATCAGATATTTTGTATGCTAATGTGTTCTTATTGAAAATAACATTGGTGATTACCTACAGCCAATGAGAGAGCAGCATCCACTAGTGTGGGTATCTGCTGGCCAGCAGGAGGTTGGAGGAGAAGTTAAAATGGCTTCTTTTCGGTCTATTTGGACCCAAGAAATGGAGGAAGAACTAGTGTAAATTTGGCAGGAGCACCCGTGTCTGTTTGACGTGTCATCTGAGCTATACCACAACCAGGTCGAACAAGAAAAAGGTCGAAGAAAAATGATTCCCTTCAAAAGCCAGGTGAGCAAAATAAGCACATTTTCTACCCCACTAAAGGCTCATTATGTAGGCTAGTTAATAACAAAAGATATACTACGTGACCTCACATTGTTTTCATGTCACTTCTCGCATGTGTTTGGCTGTGAGACATAGTTTGTGGACTGAGACAAAGTTGTCTGCGATTCTTCCTACTGTAAAGTCATGCAGTGTGAAACCCCCTGTCGCCGATCTATCTTGCAGTGCAGCACCAATGAAATACTAGCCCAGATAGTGATGCAGTGTGATACATCTGTGACGCCACTACTTTGAAAACCCTGCAGTCTGAACTCAGCATTATTCCCTATGGAGAAAATCAGGAACCCAAACGTGGCTCTCTAAAGTTCAGGGATCTGTACATTTCTGATTGGGTGTTTCTCTAAGATGTTGTGGTTTTTAAAGTGTGGCTATGTTCGAAACTAAATACTAGCATATTGCTGACTGAATATGCAACAAATATAATACAGACTCAGACTGGTGGGTTACATGTGGGGGCTCCTCCGGGATAGGAGTGAGTTTTAGAGGGGTGAGTGTAACAGAGGCCAGCTAGCAATTTTTCTGCTGTGCCGGTAAACCTCACTCCTCCTTCCTCAATAGGTGCTCTGGCAGCAGACGCTGGAGACCATGGTCTTTAGTCTCCTTGTTAGAGCAACCGACTCCTGTACAAAGAATCGCCGGTTTGATCCCAGCTCGGAGCAGGTTGGGTACAGTAGGAATGGTGGGTTACACATCGGGGCTCGTCTGGGATGGGAATGAGGTTTAGGGGGGTGAGTTTAATGGAGGCCAGCTAGTGAAGTGCTATGCAGGTAAACCTCACTTCTCTTTCCTCAAAAGGTGCTCTAGTGACAGACGCTGGAGGCCATGGTCTTTAGCCTCCTTGTTAGAGTAACCAATGCACAGAATCGCTGGTTCGATCCCACTCAGAGCGGGTTGGGTGTAGTAGGAACGGTGGGTTACATTTATGAATTAATATAAAACAAAAACAGGGATATTATAGTGCATATAATTGTGTACTGCTAGGGCGTGAGTGGCAGTAAGTTACTTAAAGTAATTAATTACTAAATAAATCATTAACATTGTATTTAAATAGCTTTTCTAAGATAACAGTAAGTGAGTTTTACATTAAACAAGCTAAATAATCGGCCTGTGTGTTATGTAAAGGATTATGTTTTTCTAATTAAAATCAAGACCACTGGCAGATTATTTGTCATGTTTGAAGTAAAATAATAATAGTTTTGACCTAATATTTCTGAGATCGGGACAGTATTTTTATTTATTTATTAGCTTCTGGATTTAAAAACATTAAAATTCAATTTTATTCTCTAATTTATTTCTACTAAAAGGGCCTCACAGTGGCGCAGTGGGTAGCACGATCGCCTCACAGCGAGAAGGTCGCTGGTTCGAGCCTCGGCTGGGTCAGTTGGCGTTTCTGTGTGGAGTTTGCATGTTCTCCCCGTGTTGGCGTGGGTTTCCTCCGGGTGCTCCGGTTTCCCCCACAAGTCCAAACACATGCGCTATAGGTGAATTGGGTAGACTAAATTATCCGTAGTGTATGAGTGTGAATGGGTGTGCATGGATGTTTCCCAGAGATGGGTTGCAGCTGGAAGGGCATCCGCTACGTAAAACATATGCTGGATAAGTTGGCCAGATTAATAAAGGGACTAAGCCGAAATGAAAATGAATGAATGAATTTCTACTAAAAATAGGACAACACCTCTCAGTAATTTGGGCACCACTGCTCTAGATATAGATATATTGTGCACTCAATAAGGTAAAGCATCATCTGTGTATTGTATGCATGCAGATACATTACTGACACTGCATAAACAGTAGTGCGCTAGTATGATGTTCTGATCGTAGCCACATAAGAAACACATGGAGACTCACTGGACTGTGATGTAAGAGACTTTATTGTGCAAGCAAATTAGTGACAGTAACCCTAAGCTCATCAGATCGTGTGTCCACATTAAAAATAACTCTCGAACTCTTAAAACAATGCTTCTTAAACCTCCTTAGGGGACACCCGTTATATAATGACGACACTGACAATGGCATGACATTCCCGGAGTATTTCTATTCAAGTTATATTGTTGGTGTTGCCACAGATGATATATTTATTAAACCCCAAATTCACCTTTCATAATAAGCATCCTAAGGATTTATTTATATTATTTATTGACGCACATCTTCTTGACGAGCATGACTTGGTTGGTCCCTCATAACTGTAAACAGTCGTATTAATAAAATGAATTAAAGCCAACAGAAGCCAGATGACCAGCTTATCGTTATTATTATTTTATGACGTTACTAAAATGGTGCTTTTATGTGTTTATAACCATTTTTATGTTGGACAAACACTTAAAATCCAAACTCTTTGACAATTCCAGCCATCAAAAGAGAAATAATGAATGGGTTTAAATGCATGCAGGCTCTTATGATGGTGTGTTTCACTGTGGTACATTGCATTTATTATCATATTTATATATTATCATTTATTAACACTATTGCCGATGGCTTTTGGACGAAAGTCTGGTCAAATTATATCTGAACGCATCAAACCTGTTTTATTTGTCATTGACAAACTGTGAAATCTGACCACTTGCTGTTGTAAAATGTTCAGTTGTTGTTATAATAATGATGTATTTTGATTATTTCTATTTGTTTTGTATTTTATATTGCTTTTATATATGAGTTGAGGATGATGCAGTCACACGAAAACCTTTACTTGCTACGAAAAAACGATTCGTTTGTCAATGAAAATATGTAAATAGAAATATTTATGAACACTTATTACTGTATATCTGCCTAATTTAGTGATGTCCTTCTGTTCTACATGAGCAGACTTTGCTTTCGGCCCAAATCATTGTACATAAATGTCAATAAACATCCACTTTGTCGTAGGCTTATTGTGTGTGTTCAGTTTTTAGATAAGTAAGAACTGCATTCAGCAAAATAACACACAAGTTCGGCTTTACACAGTCCAAACGCTAGAGGGCCACAAAACACTCTTGAGTGGGATAGAAAGATTAATATCAACGCTTTTATATATACAGTAAGACTCAGGCACGTGATTTCTTTCATGATTTGCAAATATATATATATATTTAAAACTAATTGTAGTAAATATTTTATGAAGTTACAGATTAAATTGTCATTTAAAATCTTTATACTTTGCCACTAGGTTTTACATAGTCAGCGATATCATTTTATCAATTAAAATACTATCAATATCAAATTTATAATGATATTTCGTTTGTCTATATCAGTGCAGCTCAGGAAAGGCATTTTGTCCTCATACTTTACAGATATGGGTAAAATAGACCACCTGAAAATGCTCAGTTTCTCTGGATTTGAGTAAAACGTTAATGTTTGTTTTATGCTATGTGGGACGTTCTAGCAGAAATGTACATTTTCACTTATAAAACATGTGACGGGGCCTGACTTAAGCTTGTCGTCCTCGAAAAATCGTACAAAAACAAGCATAAAATCATGCGATTCGATGATGGAGCGCATCTTTGCTCACTGTCTGCTTCTCCTCCAGCAAATGATGTCACTTCCGAGTCATAACTAGGCCCGCTCAATATCTGTGCGCGCAGAGTTTTAGCCCATCATTGAGTCTATTTATTATAACTATATAAATACATTCATTCATTCATTTTCTTTTCGGCTTAGTCCCTTTATTAATCAGGGGTCGCCACAGCGGAATGAACCGCCAACTTATCCAGCATATGTTTTATGCAGCGGATGCCCTTCCAGCTGCAACCCATCACTGGGAATAATACCACACACACTCATTCACACACATACACTACAGACAATTTTAGCCTTCCCGATTCACCAATAGCGCATGTCTTTGGACTTGTGGGGGAAACCGGAGCACCCGGAGGAAACCCACGCAAACATGGGGAGAACATGCAAACTCCACACAGAAACGCCAACTGACCCAGCCGAGGCTCGAACCAGCGACCTTCTTACTGTGAGGCGATCGTGCTACCCACTGCGCCTCTGTGAGTCCCTATATAAATACAATTATAACTAATATTATTTATTAGTTGTGTAAATGCATGTCAATTTATATTTATTTAGTTTTGTATTCATTTCAGTAATGTTATTGACCAATATGAAAGTGTTCATTTATTTACAATACAGTTTAGTAATGTTTTCTGTCTTTTAGTAGAGATCTTATATGAGAGACTTGCTTTGTGCACCAAATAAGTGGATCTGATTGGATTTGCGTCGTAAACATTCAATAAAAGTTAATAAGGTATTGTTTTTTATTTCATTTATGTTAAGTTTTTAGTTGGGCCTCATGGTGGCGCAGTGGGTAGCACGCTCGCCTCACAGCAAGAAGCTCGCTGGTTCGAGCCTCGGCTGGGTCAGTTGGCGTTTCTGTGTGGAGTTTGCATGTTCTCTCCGTGTTGGTGTGGGTTTCCTCCGGTAAGTCCAAACACATGCGCTATAGGTGAATTGGGTAAGCTAAATTGTCCGTAGTGTATGAGTGTGAATGAAAGTGTGTGGATGTTTACCAGTCATGGGTTGTGGCTGGAAGGGCATCCGCTGTGTAAAACATGTGCTGGATAAGTTGGCGGTTCATTCCGCTGGGGTTGACCCCAAATTAATAAAGGGGGTAAGCCGAAATGAAAATGAATATTATTATATTATAATATTATATTATTTCTAAAATTTCCTATTAATTGTATTTTATTTGACGTCCACCCCTAAACCCACCCCTCACAGTAATGTAAAAACAGTGGTTGTACCGAGTACTATTTATGTTATTTATTAAATAACCCAATAAATTTGCCTTTTTAACGTCTACCCCTGCCCCAACCCTAAACCCAGCCGTCACAGTACTGTAAAAATATTAATTATTGTTATACAGTGTCGCAAAAATGATGCTATATTGACGTGCGTATCCGCAGCTGTATCCTATCTAGACTTTCACCTGTATCCTATCTAGACTTTACCTGTAAACTTCTCATATATACCGAACTGAAGCCGTATTTAAATAATTCATTAATTGGTTTTCTCCTATTGGTCAGATGTCATTCTAGGACAACCTACATACCGCGCATCAGCGCGTGCTGAATTGTGATTGGTGGACAGGCCTGTCAATCAGACGCGTTGCTCCGGCAACCGCGGCTCGAGGATCAGCTTGGTTCAGTTACTCAGTTTGAAGCGCACCAGCAGAGGAGGAGAGTTGCTCATCAGCGCCTCAACAAAACTCACCGTTTAACCGAAGATGACAAAATCAATACTTGATTTTTTACACACGCCCCCGTTCTGTTAATGCTAGGACAAACGTCAGCTAGAAAAAACGGTTTTATTTGGGCGAGGAAGAGTGATAGTTTCCGTTACACCGTGTAAAGTCACCTGTTAAGTGGGTACGCCGGCAAAAAAACAGGCTTAGGAGCAAAATTACGTTTATAGCAGTCGTTATGATTCCTGAATGTCCACGAGCGACCGAGTCCAGAAGCCGAATTCGCTGTGAATCCGGTCACAACCGCTCCGGTTTGCTCCGCGAGATCCGAACCGCCATCCGGAGCGAGCCGTTCAACGAGCGCTATGACGTCATCCCCGGTAAAGAGCTCGGCAGGTAAGAGACTCTTCCACCACACCTGTGCTGCTGTCAGTTGTTTCACACGTTTTTAATGTAACGTTATCTGATGCTCGTGCTTGTGTAGTTCCCGGTTTAACTGTGCGAATTGTGAGCTAAGGAGTACTTGGTTTGAAATTGAGGTAAAGTTGGTTTTACATCCGCACATTCGTTCACTTTTGATCAGTGACAGCTTGTGACACGCTCCCTATATTGTTTATTACGCTACTTTGAATATTGGGTCTGAAATCGCATGCAGGAATAACTTTAAAACAACATCAGCAATGTTTAATTGACTGTGAACAATGCTGTACTTTGATATAGTCACTGGCTGCTGATATGATTAACTTATTTAGAATTTGCAAACAATACTTTAATGAAATTATGTTATTAAAGAGAACGTCTGAATGTGCCAGTATGAAGCCAGTGCTGTTATGTTTACTAACCGATATTTAATGAGAAGTGTAGTACAGATAAAGCCACGAATGAAAGATCAGTAATTGTTTTTGCATGCTGTGTGTGAAATTAATTTGCTACATGTATGTGCATTCAAATGTTTACATTGTGCTTTAATTTATGCATGCGTTTAATGTTTAGATTAATTCATTCCTTTTCATTTTGGCTTAGTCCCTTTATTAATCTGGGGTCGCCACAGCGGAATGAACCGCCAATTTATCCAGCATATGTTTTATGCAGCGGATGCCCTTCCAGCTGCAACCCATCACTTGGAAACATCCATACACACTCATTCACACACATACACACTACAGACAATTTAGCTTACCCAATTCCCCTATAGCGCATGTGTTTGGACTTGTGGGGGAAACCGGAGCACCCGGAGGAAACCCACGCCAAGACGGGGAGAACATGCAAACTCCACACAGAAACGCCAACTGACCCAGCCGAGGCTCGAACCAGCGACCTTCTTGCTGTGAGGCGATCGTGCTACCCACTGCGCCACCGTGAGGCCCTTTAATGTTTACATTGTGCTTTAATTTATGCGTGCATTCAAATGTTTACATTGAATTCTGTGCATTCAGAATAGTAGTTAAAAGCATGCAGTTCTATAATCTGATTTCTCATTGCTTTGCTGTTTAACCCTTGTGCATCAGTTACACAGTCTGTTGAGAATTAACATGTCAAAAACATCATAAAAGTATATTTCAATATTCCTTTTACACTTTCACTGGCATCAATGCCTTTACCAGAATCGCTTCTGAATTGTGATGGTAGCTACCAACAATGAATTATTTTTAAGAATTGGATTTTAACCCTTTAAATGACAGTTGTTTAATTCCACTGTTGATGTTTTAATGGGAAACTAAAATGGTTTATAGTCAGCGTATACAGTACATTTACATATAATCTACATGCATATATATTTATATGAGTTAATGATCAGAAACAACATTCATTTTAATGCATTTTTTTGCAGTGAGACAATAAAAACATCTCAGTACAGTACATTTACATTTTATATTTATTTTGCCAAGCCTTGCCAAGCAAGTTGAAGCAAATAAATATTGTAGTAGTTTTAATGACTTCCATTACTGAGTGTAACTTCTTTTTGTAACCATAAAATAGGACAAATGGAGGTTTTAAATACAACTTTGTGCCAAAATGAAGGCAAAGTGTTCACAAAACCTAAAACGACAAAGACAGAAATGTCCACAAGGATGCACAAGGGTCAAACTGCTTTCAGATATGCTGATCTGCTTCTGTGTGATACACCCTTCTTAATGAAACACCCCATAAACCTCTGCATGCAGTGCATTAATGCACTCAAGCTGGATCGCATGATGGGGAAACTGAGGCATTTGATGGCACACTGAGTAGATGCCAGGACTCAGTGGTTTTTAAATCAGCCATACAGGGCACAATATTGTTGGCGGGTGTTTCTTTGCCAAGTCTCAGTAGGAGTTCAGCAGCTCTATGAAAACACTGCTCTGATTTCTCTTCTCTTGGATATGCAAGGCTTGTGCATAGGGCTGTGTGATGTGGCGATATACAGTTGAATTATGTGAGAATTTAGGTTTATTTAAAAACATTTCTTAATTGTTGCTTAAAGGAGAGATTTTTAGTGTAAAACAATAATAAGAATAAGTAGCAGGCAACAAGCACTTAAAGTGGTTCAACCAGACCAAATAATGCATAAATTATCGGCTTAAATATATCGGCCTGATTTTATTATCGGACAGTAATAAACGTACAATACTGATGGTTGGACGATTGAATTTAAGTTGTTGCAATCAAGCATTTTACATTGCTCACTAGGGATGCGCTGATATCAAATATACTGACTGATTTGGAAGCTGGGGCCTCACGGTGGCTCAGTGGTTAGCAGGTTCGCCTCACAGCAAGAAGGTCGCTGGTTCGAGCCTCGGCTGGGTCAGTTGGCGTTTCTGTGTGGAGTTTGCATGTTCTCCCCGTGTTGGCGTGGGTTTCCTACGGGTGCTCCGGTTTCCCCCACAAGTCCAAAGACATGCGGTATGGGTGAATTGGGTAAGCTAAAATTGTCCGTAGTGTATGAGTGTGAATGAGTGTGTGTGGATGTCCCAGCTGGAAGGGCATCCGCTGCGTAAAACATATGCTGGATAAATTGGCGGTTCATTCCGCTGTGGCGACTCCAGATTAATAAAGGGACTAAGCCGAAGTGAAAATGAATGAATGAATAATGAATTTGGAAGCTAACAACCTATAAAGCAGCCGATAAATATAAATTGATTATTTTTTTATATTATGCATGTCTGTAAAAACAAAAGCAGCAGCCATGTGAAGTGGTTCAACCAGTGGAAATAATACATCATTTATTGGCTTAAAGATATCTGCCTAATTTTATTATCTGACAAATAACCGTAATGGAAGATTGAATTTAGATTGTTGCAATCCAGCTTTTTACATTGCTCACTAGGGATGCACAGATATGATATTTGACCGATACAGATAACTCTTCAGACTTGGAAGCTAACAACTGCCTATAAACTAGCTGATAAAAATACAAATGATTTAGATTTTTTTTTCTGCATGTTTGCAAAAGCATCAAGCATGTGAAGTGATTCAACCAGTGGTAAAATACATCATTTATTGGCTTGGACCAATAACATAAACATATCATTGATCGGCTATGATGTGGCCGCCAGCATACTGTGCATTTTTATTTCTCACACATTATGACTGAAATACTATTGAGCATGATATTAGTATTCCATCTGATCCCTGTGTTTGCAAAACACATCAGGATTAATGGACAGAGGATTGAAAGTGCAACCGTCTGGAGGTCTGCCACCTTAATCCAGCGTTTCATCTGAGCACAGTAAAGCAAGAGAAAGAACAAATGTCCAGGTCAAGCATATTTTTACCAATCTCTCCATCTGTTTCCCAGAGGTAAACTGGAATGGCTCAGGTTTTCTGGGATACTAGCTGCTCTGGCTGTTCTTTTTTTTTGATGAGCAGTTTTGATAGTCCTCGGTGTGCAGTTTCATAAGGGTTTTTCATTTGGAGAAATGCATTAGCCTTGATACTGGCATTTATAGTCCACTTAGCCCAAATCTATATGTGATCTTGCACAAAGACAGCTGGCTATACCCGATTTGTCTCAAGACTATTAGAGTCAGTTTTGCTTAGACCAGATGTTTGGAGGACTTTTATGTTATCATTTGTTCAGCACATGCACTAAAGGGAAGCTGTAACTCACACCTAAACAATGCTGGAACTGTTTGAGCTTATTTAGGAAGATGTAAACATGTCAAAGGTGAAAAGAGGTTTAATGCATCAAAAAGATAATCAAATTTAGTATAAAATTTAGCTGATTAAATGTAGTATTTATTTTTTTGTTGTATTTTCATAATTAGGTTAGCATAGGCATGTTGTTACGTCAATTTATTATTTCGTCCATGCTTTCACAGCACAACAGTTGTTAGAAATATTAAAGTAGATCACTGTAATGTGCTTTCTATCTATATAAAACACTTTTGTATATTTAATTTAATGCAGACTTCAAAATGGGACGCCTCACCTTTGACCCAAGTATTTGTTTTTGAGGCGCAGCACAAACAGTACAGTGTTAAGGCGACTTTATTGCATTGATGTGATGTACTGTAGTTCGCAGATTGCTTGAGGTTGCCTGATTTTAGGCTGGGAAAAAGGTTTAAACACACACACACACACACACACACACACACACAGACAGACACACACACACACACACACACACACACAAAATAGCTTAACTTAAGTTAAACATGTGAACTAGGAGTATCATTAATAAAACTCATGTACAGTAATATTCAGTAAAAAAAATCAATGAATTGGATTGTACATTAAGTGAGAGACGAATCTACATTTTTAATGGCTAAATATTATATATAAATATTTTTTTTTTGTCCTCATGAATTTTTAGAACGTATTACATAAAGGGGTAAACACATATGCACATTATTTTTTAGCCCAGAATTAGAAATTGGGTCCATCATTCAGTATCATACAACCGAGATAATTGTGCTCAATGTTTTATTCATATTTTTTTATTTTAATTACATTTTAATTAGACACCATTTCATTAGACACCATTGTTTGATTCGTATTAAATTGTAAAACACAGAATCCAGAAAAAAATCCCAGAATTAAAAAAAAAGCCCAGAATTTAGGGAAACGTAAGATAAATTCGTTGGCAGTAAACTGAAGGGTACACTATAAACAATTTTTCTATAAAATTTACAGTAACTTACTGGGAATTTTGGTTGCCAGTAAGACTGTAAATTTACAAAA
>CAIGQW010056523.1:0-12108 GCA_903798125.1 Danio choprae | reverse complement strand
TATATATATATTTTTCAGAGCTAATTGTTTCCAATTCAGACTAAAAAACTGTCAAGGTGCAAACATATAGTCTTTAAAACACTACGAATGAGTGTAAACCTCAGCAGATACTCTGCCTCTGATTGGCTGTTGTAATTATTTATTAGTGTTTATTTTCCGATCAGGGTTTACCTTTGGGCCGCTCCAGCCAATAGCAGAACAGCAACTACTGGGGAGGCAAATTTAGATAAACATCTAGCATACAGTAAATGTCATTTATCACGCATGTCTGCTATACATATATTGCATATATTATTATCACAATAATTTGCCATGAGAATAGCCTAAGATGCAGACATGGCATTAAATAAAAAATATACGATAGGATTTTTGGTGTTTAAGAGAGAAACTCAAACAGGTTTATAACAAGTGGATGAGTAAATGATGGCAGAATCTTGATTAAGGCCAGCCTCTCTGCTATAACAGCGACTGACTGGAACTCCATGACATCATTCTGCACCGTTGGTGTACTGTAGTGTGTCTCTGACATCTCCTGTGCTCCATGGAGATGTTTTGGGGCGCCGGCGATGTCATGTGAAAGCTGAGTTTGTTATTGAAGCCCTTTTAGTGTTGGAGTGTCAGAAAGAGGCAGTGATGTCTGTGCTGAGAGTGCCAGGCTATATTTCCTCTCCCACAGTCTATACGCCAACTCCACATCATACACTTTTCGCCAACTTTCAAGAACAAAACGCTTGACATGAATGATGCTATTGCTTTCATAAGATATCCTATTCATCCAAGCACCCATTGAATAACATAGAATTAAAAATAGATATTAAAGGGGAGCTATTATGCAAAAATCACTTTTATAAGGGGTTTAAACACAGTTGTGTGGTAAGAGTGTGTGAATATCTCCAGCATCTAATGCTAAAAATTTATTATTTCTATTTGTTATAATCAGACTTGATAAAAGCAGTCTGCAGAAACACTTTGATTGACATTCTCCCTTTGTACGTGTCATCAGAGGGGGAAAGCCCCGCCCACTAGTGACCATCCCTCCCTTATTAGCATAAACAGCAGCCCTGAGTGAGAAACAGCCGTCTGTCCATCAGCCATACGAGTGTTTGAGCTGCTGAAGATAATGTCAGCTAAGACTAAGAGGATTATAAATGTGGAGTTTTAGATGAACAGCGACAGGAGTCTCCATAGACTGACAGAAGCATGAAGCACACACTGACCAACCACAACATGCACACCTGACCAGCACTGATAACGCTAGTGTGCATCTCTATGCCATGCTTTTTTCCAAATTTCTTGAACCTCAGTCTTAGTTTGTATGTCTGCATTATGACACAGCAACCAAACCTGATCTGTTTTTTGCACAATTACCACTGTTTAACAAAGGCGAGGTGCTGAAAGGCCATAGTCGGGTCTAAAAAAACAACGTAAAAGCTTTCAGATGAGGTAATGCCCTTTCCCAAGATATTCAGAAGTGTATGGCAGTAGTGCATGTGAACAGACGGCCCTCGCATGTCAGAGTTCATTATTCCTGCTCGTCACAGACACAGAACAAACAGGCCCCTGCTTCAATACAGCCTCCTGTGGACGTGCAGCCGCTGATGGGGCTTTTACTATATGTTGTTTTTGTCCTCTGACTTTAAGAGCTGCTGCTGCTGCTTGCTAATGGACCCTTTTCACATTTCTGGGTTTCTCAGCAGTGAAAGTCGTCATAGTTGGTAAACTTAGAGCGCAGTGAATGCAACAAATGCATTTTTTACATTCCTATTTGCTCAAATAATACAAGAAAAACTCATTGATGGTGTTATTAAGACTTTCAGAAAAAGGGAAATAATGGTGTGAGACTGAAAACGGCTTACAGAAAGAAACACAGGTAATAACATTGAAACTCTGAGGAAACACGCTGGTGTTTAGCTGAAGTGCACACTTTGCAAATAATAAACTGCTTCCCGCATATTACACATTCATTAGTGAAATGTTGCATGCAGAAAGTGCACATGCACCAAAAATGAGCTTTAATCTGCGTTTACACTGAAGTGACCCAATTCTGATTATTTTTTCATCCAATTTGGCACAGATCGAATGTAGCCCGTGTGCATGCAAGCATGAAAAATCACATAGATCGTGATGGTCAGAATGGCTTCATTGTTCAGTCATATATGGAAATTGAATGCACTATCAGATATGCGCATTTGCAAATGAAGTAGGTAGATCAGATTTTCACCTGTCAAATTGAGGTGTATGTTATTGAATAAAGGTAGCGTTGACATCTCAGAACAGAGTCCTGCATGAGTCCTAAACCTTAAATCTTTTTAAATGCATTAATAATTTTATTGAGATTTAAAGTTCACCATTTCCCAGAGATGGGTTGCAGCTGGAAGGGCATCCGCTGCGTAAAACATATGCTGGATAAGTAGGCGGTTCATTCCGCTGTGGCAACCCCAGATTAATAAAGGGACTAAGCCGAAATGAAAATGAATGAATGAATGAATTAAGTTCACCATAAAATGAACATTTACTCACCCTCAATGCTTTATGAGTTTCTTTTTCTGTTGATCGCAAAGGAAGATACTTTGAAAAATGTTTGAAACCTGTAATCATTGACTTCCATAGCAGGAAAAACAATTACTGTGAATGGTTAAGGTTTCTGGCATTTGTGTGTGTGTGTCTGTGTGTGTTCAACAGAAGAAAACAGAACTTAAAAAAGTTTGTGACAGGATGATGAGATAATTTTCAGTTTTTGGTGAACTGCCCCTTTAAGCAGCATATTAACAAAGAGAGAGAGAAACAGAGAGAGAGAGAAACACCGAGAGAGAAAACAATATAAAACTATTGCGTACATCATGTAAATAAACTATTTTGGTTAAATTGGACATCACATTAAAACACTTACTAGTCAAAAAAGCCTAGAGTAGCAAATTTGGACATTATGGACATTTGGACATCTATCATTAACTAATAAAAGAATATGGATGACAGCAAAGTCTAAAGAGTGAGAAATAAAACAATGCTTAAGAATGCTATGTACATGGAAAAACCCCTCAGACTTTTATTAAATCCTGCAAACAGATTAAACACAGGAGCAAAGAGTGCTTTAATTATCACTGCTGTCGGTCAGAGCTTGCTCTTTTTTGGGGGCAATCTATATTTGCCATGTACAGTCTGAATGCAGATTTCAGAAACGAGTCCCTTTTAAAAGATTTCTGCAGGTCATCAAAAATTATTCACAAAATCAGAATTGACCATCAAGATGTGCCGTGTAAATGTGTCCTTTGTTTGTGTGGTAAAGTAAGGGAGCCGTAATGTCCCAGATGTACTGTGTTTATGTAAAACTGTCGCTCATGATGAGAAGCTGCCTCCAGAGACCCTCCAATGGCCGTGATTTGGAGAGGCAGAGAGTGCAGAAGTCATTGGTTTTCAGTGAGAGTTGCCAACTTCAGTCAATATGAGCGACAGAGACCACTGAGGACACCACAGACTGCAGAGATCATTAAATGTGACCCTGTCTTGGGGGCCGTTCACACAGAATGTGTCTTTCGTTTCCAACGCACTACTCTTCTATTGCTATTCAATGTTAATGTGCTTGACGGACGTGTGTGACCTTTACATTACATCTTTTGAATCGCCGAGCACGAGCGCTGCGTTTTTTTATTAGATGTTGTGTCAAGAAGTTGAAAGATCTTCAACTTTCACATGCAGCGCAGCTCATTGCTGTCAGTTCCACAGTAGTGGACCAATCAGAAGAGCTCGGAGGCAGCGCAACCACTGCAAGCTTCTGTTTATTGTAGAAAGTTGGCATGACAACTGTTCTATTTACTGTTAACTCGAACCAGCGACCTTCTTGTTGTGAGGCCACAGTGCTAACCACTGAGCCACCATGCCACCTCTGATGTTGAAGTGCTTATCGTAACATATTGTTTTCGTATTTTTAATAAGTTCGTTATTGTTGTTATTACATCACATTCATAATATCGCATCACATGGACCTCCCGCTAAGCCACACTTAGGGGCCGTTCACTCAGATCGTGGTTTTCCTTCCTTTCTAATGCGCTACTCTCCTGTTGTTTTTTTAATGTAAACACGTGCTTGACGGATATGTGTGACCACTACACTCACGTCTCACATCTTTTGATGCGCTGAGCACGCGAGCGCCGTGTTTTTTTAGATGCTGTTTCAAGTTGAAAGAGCTTGAACTACTTTCAGTGGACCAATCAGAAGAGCTCAGAGGCGGGGCAACTGGCAAGTATCTGTAT
The DNA here is from genome assembly GCA_903798125.1 of Danio choprae. NCBI lineage: Eukaryota > Metazoa > Chordata > Actinopteri > Cypriniformes > Danionidae > Danio > Danio choprae. The sequence goes on along the minus strand of CAIGQW010056523.1, from coordinate 7,858 downwards.
ACAGGCACTCTGTGTCTGGATATTCTCGTGCTTTATGTTGGGCTTTTTTTTTAAACCATACTAAACTGTTGTATCATGTACTTTTTAGAAGCAAATATGCATTTGGTGTGAATGAGGCCTATATATATATATATATATATATATATATATATATATATATATATATATATATATATATAAAATCATAATGTATGTTTTATTTTTATTTCAGAATGTCATGCAACTAGATTTACAACTTCGTGACCTCCAGTGGTTTCCTAAAGGTGTATATTAAATTATGTTCTCTCATCATTTTCTCATCCTCCACCTGTTCCAACCCTGTTTGAGTTTCTTTCTTCGGTTGAACACAGAAAGATTTACTAAAGAGAACAGACATTGACTTCACTAGTATTTTTTCACTATGGATGTCAATGTCTGCTTTTATGAAACTCATAAACATGTACAACCACTTGTGTGTGAGTAAATGATGAGGAGATTTTCATTTTAGTTTGAAAGGTAGAGGATGTGTTGTTGGTTTGTCTGAATCAGTGATGTCACCTTCTAGTAGACAGAAGCTCAGAGACTCGAGAGGATTAAGGTATTTAGCCTCAAGTTGCCCATGTCGTGCATTTCCAACAGATTATACAGAATACTGTAAGTTCGAAGTCATATTAACCTCAAATAGCTTCTTTATCAATCTTCTGTCATACTGTGTCTCCTGGAGTGCTCAAATCTGAATATAAATCCACCTCCAGAGGGTCTTTGTGGTGCTTGTTTTTTCTCCACTCTTGTAAAAATTGTTTATTTTTGTCCCCCCGTCCCATTTAAAGACTAAGACTCACTGAAAAGTCTAAAGATGAGACTGTGAGGGGGAAAATGGTTACATTTTCACACCAATACCTCAGTATAGCCTCAACCTTGTGCCGTGGTCTCATCATTTTACTGATGACTGCTTCAGTAACCTACTCTACCACATGGGATTTGCCAGCCATTTGTTAATAAAGTAAGGATCAGCACCAAAGACTGTTGATGTATTGGACTTTGTCAGACCTTGACAGGGACTTTGTCATTATATTTATCAGTGCACAGTTTATTCGGATCAGCTTCTTCTTCATTCAACCTGTAATTGTGATTTAAAGTAGTTGCCTTGTTTTCTGTGGCATGCAAAATATGTATTTAGTTGTGTATGTTGTGTACGTTCTGCACAATTTGTAGTTAACCGGCTAAAACGGGTTTCACACTGGGATTGGAAAGCAATATGCTGTCCTGTGAAACCCATTCATTTCAATGGCTTGCACCACTCAAAGATGGGTTTTTTTTGCCGTGAAATCCTTTCATAGAAGTTGTTTTAAAAAGCTATTGAGAACAACAACCAATGTTGTCTTAAGACAGGTATGAATTCTTTGCTTGGTTGACTACTGTATTATAAGACAGCTATGTTTCCATCCACCTATTTTAATGCACATTTTGGAATATAGCACAAAAGATGCGTAATGGAAATACCAAAATGTGCATAAATTTGGAAAGCGTGCATACAAAACATGCACACACTTGAGTAGGATGAATGATATGAATAAACGTGCATAAGCTACGATGGAGTCATTACTGCATGCGCATCAGTATGCGTGATGTGATGTAGTTTTTGCCAGATGCTGATCAGATATAAGTGTGTGTTTGAGGGACTTTGCATTAATGTTGGTTTGCAGCTTTCCATGTTTCCAGCTTTACATTGTAAAAGATCTGAACTGTTGTTCTGCTGATTGTAAAAGGCCTCAGCCCTCTGTCAGTCCGTCATCACTATTATTCCCTATCATTATTATTCCCTCCTTCTTGAGCATCTGTCTGCGCTTGCAAAGAGTGTCTCACGCCTCCAAAAACGTCTTCTGAGGTGCAACTCATTTATTAGAGGAGTAAAAACACCACAGTGGCGAATCCCAGTGCACTAAACTACACTTCTCTGACCATTGTTTGTGCAAGTTTATCAGAAAGTGACCATTTTTCCCCTTTAGTTTCTCATTGGATGGAAATGCTGCTTTATTTACAAATGTTTTATGCAATATTACCGTTTGTAAGTTTATTTCGCACCTTTGGAATAAAGTATAGCTAGTGAAAGTCTTTTGCATGCACAGGAGTCTTCTGAATAGCTTTCTAGCATGTCTGGCTGCTGACCACACAAACACTAGACTCAAACAGACAGGCCATCTGCTCTCGATATGGTCGCTATTTCACATAAAGCGTGACCCCGCTGGCAACCCTCGTCCCGCACACATGAAAGCCGCTGGGTTCGGGTGTTGTCTGCAAATGTGCTGAAACGGCTGCTCGTTTCTGAAGACACCGACTGCAAATCACAGTCCATCTTTCCAGCCGCTGCAGAACTCAAAGGCTCTCAGCTTCGGTTTACCACAGAGCACTTTCTGAATACCATACAATAATAGAAGTCGTATTTGACTAAACATCTGCACCACATCATGGCGGACAAAACCTAAGAATTGGTCCTGTGTGATATTCAATATTACAGTATATCATAATAATGAACATGCATGATATTGTTATCATGGTCATTGCACAATACAGTGACTAAATGTTTATTATTTAAACTTTATAGTGCTTTTTAATAATATTGAGATTGTGGTTGTTCATCACAGCAGCAAATGCTGAAAGATTTATTAGGCAATTTATTTACTAACGTTAACATTTTCACATGTTAATCTTTCCTTCAGCATGCAGAGATTCATTCATTCATTTTCTTTTCAACTTAGTCCCTTTATTAATCTGGCGTCACCACAGTGGAATCAACCGCCAACTTATCCAGCATATGTTTTACACAGTGGATGCCCTTCCAGCTGCAACCCATCACTGGAAAACATCCACACACGCTCATTCACACACATACACTACAGACAATTTAGCTTACCCAATTCCCCTATAGCGCATGTGTTTGGACTTGTGGGGGAAACCGGAGCACCCGGAGGAAACCCACGCCAACACGGGGAGAACATGCAAACTCCACACAGAAATGCCAACTGACCCAGCCGGGGCTCGAACCAGCGACCTTCTTGCTTCGCCACCATGCTGCCCCTGCATGCAGAGATATTGATTGAAAAATTATTTGAATATTTATAAGCCTATTCTAGGTTAACACTGTGCTCCATTTGTTAGCATTAGTTGATTAATAACAATGAAAACTACAAATAAGACATTTTGGGTGGTGTGAATGTCTTAGTTAATAACTATTACCTCATTAAAATAAAAGTCATAGATAGTTTTATTAATTCAGTAATGTGTATATATAAACATTAAAATAGTAGCTGAAATAGATGTGTTATTATGGTCCCACTTTATTTAAAGGTATTATTATCGCTATTAAATAACCAATAATTATGACTTTTAGTGTTAGTAACTCCTAATTTGCTGCTTATTAATAGTTATTACTGTAGTAGTTGTGTTTAGGTGTTGTGCAGGGATGTAGAATAAGATCATGCAGAATATGTGCTTTATAAGTATTAATAAACAGACAATATCTCAATAATAGGCCTGTAATAAGACACTAGTTAATAATGGAATATGCTACTTGCTAAACTGAAGTTTTATTGTAGTTTCTCACTGTTGATTTTAATGCATTAATTAACTAACGAGACCTTATTGTAAAGTGTTACCCGTTGTACTTTATAATTCTTTTGCAATTACATTTTTGAAGCCTTTGTTCACTCTGAATATGTATAAACAATAAAGCATATATAGCAAATATATAGATGTACCTGTTAAAATAGCCTATAAAAGTGTATTTTGGGATTTTAAGACTTCAGCAATTATCGCAAAATGGAAATGTGATGCAGTCAGAAGCTTAGTTGTTGGTAAAATTAAAGTGTACATCATCTGTGCTGTTGTCACGATTTGTTACAGACTCAAGCGACGTCCGTAACTTTGATCTCAGAAACTGATGCATTTAAAGTGTATGGGAACGTTGGACTCTCTAGAGCCGCTCTGATTGGCCGAACACAGACTTCTGGAGCGGCAGGTATTATGTGAGAGATTAGAGTTTCTTTATCACGTCTCCTCGTGGCTTTCGTATTTGTGAGCAGCGAGAGCAGATTAATGCAACGCCATGGCATGAAGGCACGCCAAAGCCATGCAGTCAGGGGCAGCAAAAGCCTATTAGCTTTTCAAAGGAGCGGAAGGTGCTTTAGTGCTTCTGAATCAGACTCAATCACAGCGATTAGCACACTGTTGGGCTTTATGAATGCTGGCTTCTGAGTCATGAGGCGAGATCTCCAACTTCTTACTACGCTCCTGTTCATTCAACATTTGCAGTACTGTACCTGCAGGGCTGCATTTTACTTTATCATCAGCAGTCATACCATCGATATAATTACATTAGTGGTCAACCAATATGGGCTTTTTGAAGGCCGATACCGATATCATACATTGCATGATATCGATCGATGGACCATATTATATGAATTACACTCCCGAAAAATTGCAAGTATTCATCATTTGAGCTGGTAACCAGGTTGTGCTTCAAATCATGTCTGATAATGTATATTGCACTCCTAAATACAATGAAGTGATGTCAATACATAAAGTTATTGTCAGCATTTTAAAATGTAATTTCTTTTCAGTTTAGTCCCTTTATTAATCTGGGGTCGCCACAGCGGAATGAACCGCCAACTTATCCAGCATATGTTTTACGCAGCGGATGCCCTTCCAGCTGCAACCCATCACTGGGAAACATCCACACACACCCATTCACACACATTTCGCTTACCCAATTCACCTATAGCGCATGTCTTTGGACTTGTAAGAAACGCCAACTGACCCAGCCGGGACTCGAACCAGCGACCTTCTTAATGTGAGGCGATCGTGCTACCCACTGCGCCACCGTGAGGCCATTTACTGTACGTTACCCTTCAAAACATTGGGAATCAGTAAGATTTGTTTTAAAGAAAATCCTTTTATTCAGCAAGATTGCATTAATAATATCATTCATTCATTCATTCATTTTTCTTCAGCTTAGTTTTACCCTAGTTTTACCCTTCCAGCCACAACCCAGTACTGGGAAACACCCATACACTCTTACATTCACACACACACACTCATACACTACGGCCAATTTAGTCTATTCAATTCCCCTATAGCGCATGTGTTTGGACTGTGGGGGAAACCGGACCATTCTCTATGTTCAGTTGTGGCCTGTATTTATTTTTAACGTACACGAGCGCTGTAAAGGTGTCAAAGTTTAACCCGGTGCCATAAAATCAGTGTGCTGTGTCTTAATGTAACGTAATCACCCCAGGGGTCACAAAAAAATCGAAAGGCTGATGGCTCTTTATTTGCATGTTGTTGTTTTTATTGTAACTATTAAGTACTATTTTTGTCTTCTGTAGGTTATGAATGAAATATGGTCACTCTAATAGTGTAATAAAATGAATTACATTTTTGGAAATCACCAAGCGACATCCACCCCCCAACAACCCAACCACCCCGGGCTCATTGTCGTGCAACCCACTTTGGGAACCACTGCTCTAATAGCAACTTGATGGAAATGCAGTTAATTCACATTTGGGATTTGTAAGTTTATTTATTTATTTATTTATTTATTTATTTTTAAGATTTGCTTCATCTTAGGATTGATGCTAATGAGATTCTCCTGTGCCTGAAAGTGGCCAAAAGAAAAGCAACATCTTGATTGGTTGCATAATAGATGTTTTTGGTCGCATATCACTTGCACAAATAATAATCAGTCAAAGAACTCCCTGTCTTGAAGAAGCTCATTACAGAGATGCTTAACTTCACACACAAGTTTTATTGGCACAGCCCGGAACAAGGACATTTTTCCCCCCACTAACCCGATAATCTCCACATTTTTTTAAAGAGAGGAGGAAGGCCGTCCCAGCTGTGTGTCGTAAATCTGGAGAGTTCTGGACAGAATGGGGATGGAAATAAAGGAAATGTGCTTTTGATGGCTGAAAAACCATGACTTTCTGAACCCGTGACTCTCACATGGTCAGCACAGACGTTTTGGCTAATTTTACAGGTCTGAATGCAGGGATGTTTGATTGAAGCAGTTCTGAATGTTTCTGTAAATGATTCGACGACTCTGCATGTGTGTCTGTCTCTGTGGTCAGGTCAGGTTGTTACAGACGCACGGATATTGTAGTTTATTATACTAATTAATTTCAAGAGTTCACACTTAGCTGATGATTGGGAATATAGCTTGTTTGGCATGCTGTCCCGGGAGAGAGCCCTGAGCTCACGAGATCCTCGAGCCCTGGGCTCCCTCCCGTTTGCAGTGCGAGAGGGGAGCTTGAGCTCAGGTAGATCTCGATGAACTCCCCCGACTTATTTCTGGCTTAAAGAATGGCTAAAAAGAGATGTATACTTATTAAGGGCTTGGCAATGGTAATGCTTAGTGTGTTCAATTTACTTAAATTGCGTGTTTTTTGGACTGTGGGAGGAAACCGGAGAACCCGGGGAAAACCCACGCGAGCACGGGGAGAACAAGCAAACTCCGCACAGAAATGTCGACTAGTTTAGTCGGGACTTTAACCAGAGACATTCTTGCTGTGAGGCGACAGTGCTAATCACTGGGCCACTGTGTCGCCCATCTGGGTAGGAGGAGGAGTAGGGGTGGGTGGGGGGAGTTCTTCAAGACTAAGGTACTGAGATAAGGGAACTCTGGTTATTTATGGTGATCTAGGAATCATCTGATTGGTGAATCAATTGCGAGCTAATGCGGGCCGACTGTAAGCAATCATAAGCATCGGTGATCCTCTCCAAATTAGTTTATAAATAAACTTCACATTGTACATTTCAGTTTAGTTTTAGTTAGTTTTTTTCTTTACTGGTTTTGTTCAGTTTTTATTTTGTATTTAGTGTTTCTATATTCAGTTTGTTTAGCTTTAGTGATATTTACAGTGTCGACCAGAGTGAAGTTTAGTGTTTACAGCTTACATGAACTCTTCTCAAAATCTCTTAGTGATGAAAGGAAAATAACAGTTTAAACAAATGCTGAATCCAAAACCTTACAAGTTCAATGAGTAAAAATGCTGAGGTATTCAGACAAACTTCTTCATGTTAAAGATCATACTGTACATGCAGTTAAACATGCATAGTTGACGTTTTTGCAAAGGAAAATAAGACAGAACGTGTTTTGTTTGTGTATTAAACATGTTTTTGTATATAATCTTGTTTTTGTCTGTAAAAGCGCATCTACAGATGTTTCTCTGCACATCCTCAGGTCAGATTTTCCACTACAGAATTACTGCTTATTCATTTTAAAAACATTTATTTCTGCTCATTATTATTTCATTTCCAATGGTTTTTCAGTGGCTGATGTTAGTTTTCTTCATTTAAAGTGATTTGTATTATATTTATTATTTTGAATATTCTATTGAAAATGTTTTTTTCTTGTTTTAACCTATAGTTTTAGTCTAGTTCAGGACATCCCAGTGATTGGGGATCCCTCTGGCTGGGCTGTTTTTATGTACTGTTTATATTATGAGGATAAATCTTCCCCTGTGCTGCTCTTGGCCTCTGCGGTGTTTCTGAATGGAGAGCCAAGCCGCGTGTCTGTGTTGTAACGTACATGCAGCAGGTCTCAGGTCAGCTACTGTTAACGGCACATCAGAGACTTCACTCGCTGCATTTTAAATCAGTCCTCAGTCTGTTTGAAGGATTTGTCTAGTGGATTTTTTCACCGGTCACCTTCCATTTTAAGTCATATTCATGCATACATTCAATCAATCATTCATCTGTGCATGTATTCATTCATTCATTCATGTATACATGTATGCATTCATTCAGGCATGTATTCATTCATTTATTCATTCATTCATTCATTCAGGCATGTATTCATTCATTTATTCATTCATTCATGCAT
>CAIGQW010056522.1:0-12551 GCA_903798125.1 Danio choprae | reverse complement strand
TTCTTTGTCCAATATTTCCCAGAGGATGTTGAACAGATTCAGGAATTTCTCCCAGTATTTCCTGTAATATTTGTTCTTCTGGAGAAAGTCTTATTTGTTTTATTTGGGCTAGAATAAAAGCAGTTCTTCATTGTTTTAAAGCCATTTTAAGGTCAATATTATTCGCCCCCTTCAGCAATATTAGTGTTGGATTGTCTCCAGAACAAACCACTGTTATACAATGACTTGCCTAATTACCCTAACTTTACCCTAATTACCCTAACTTTACCCTAATTACCCTAACTTTACCCTAATTACCCTAACTTTACCCTAATTACCCTAACTTTACCCTCATTACCCTAACTTTACCCTAATTACCCTAGTGAAGCCTTTAAATGTCACTTTAAGCTGAATACTAGTGTCTTGAACAATATCTAGTCTAATATTATGTGCTGTCATCATGGCAAAGAGAAAAGACATCAGCTATTAGAAATGAGTTATTAAACTATTATGATTATAAATGTGTTGAAATAAAGTCTTCTGTCCTTTAAACAGAAATTGGGGTGAAAATATACAGGAGGGCGAATAATTCAGACTTCAACTGTACTGTTTTAATTGCTATATATATTGTTTTAAATTTACGCTCAACAAATCAAATACACTCAGTTAACCAGAGCTCACAACAAAGGTTTATGAGTTAATGCTATTTTTATAATTTAGCGTTTGAAGTAGGTGGAGTTTTTACTGTGTTGATGTGCAGCTTCTGCCGTTGTTCTGACAGATCTTTGTATTTTTGCTGAACAATAAATGTAGTTTGGGCGACACGGTGGCTCAGTGGTTAGCACTTTGGCCTCACAGCAAGAAGGTCGCTGGTTCGAGTCCCGGCTGGGTCAGTTGGGGTTTCTGTGTGGAGTTTGCATGTTCTCCCCGTGTTGGTGTGGGTTTCCTCCGGGTGCTCCGGTTTCCCCCACAGTCCAAACACATGCGCTATAGGGGAATTGATTAACCAAATTGGCCGTAGTGTATGTATGGATGTTTCCCAGTTCTAGGTTGCAGCTAAAAGGGCATCCGCTGTGTAAAACATGTGCTAGAATAGTTGGCGGTTCATTCCGCTGTGGCGACCCTTGATGAATAAAGGGACTAAGCCAAAGGAAGATGAATGAATGAATAAATATAGTTTATATCATTTTCCTTCAGCTCACAGACCCCTTTTTAATGATCCTCTGAACAGCGCTGTAATTGCTGCAGTTTGTCCTCATTTTCCTGGTTTCTCCCTGAGCTCCTGCTGTTCTGTGCTTCAGATGTGCAGGCAGTGGGTCTGAAGAAGGGGATGTTCTTCAATCCAGACCCGTATCTGAAGATCTCCGTCCAGCCTGGAAAGCAGAGTCTGTTCCCTGCACTTCCACACCACGGCCAGGAGAAACGCTCCAGCATCGCCTGCAACACCATCAGCCCTGTCTGGAAGAGAGAGGTCAGTCATTTAATCTGTTTATGGAGCCTTTCTCAGAAATCAGAAATTAATTATTAAAATTATAATGTTGGAAAATGTGTTGAAAAATCCCTGTTAAACATTATTTAATTCATTCATTCATTTTCCTTCGGGTCGCCACAGCGGAATGAACCGCCAACTTATCCAGCATATGTTTTACACAGCGGATGCCCTTCCAGCTGCAACCCAGTACTGGGAAACACCCATACACACTTATTCTCACACACACACTCATACACTACGGCCAATTTAGTTCATCAGTTCCCCTATAGCGCATGTGTTTGGACTGTGGGGGAAACCGGAGCACCCGGAGGAAACCCACACCAACACGGGGAGAACATGCAAACTCCACACAGAAACGCCAACTGACCCAGCCGGGACTCGAACCAGCGACCTTCCTGCTGTGAAGCAACAGTGCTAACCACTGAGCCACCGTGTTCTCCTCTCTGTTAAACAGTGCTTGAGAAATATATATATAATTAGTTCTTTAAAGTTTCACAGGTGGGCAAATAATTCGGTCTGTAACCGTAAATGAGAGCGCTCTTAATGTAATTGTGATTTGAGAAGCTGCTGGGTTTGGGTTTGGGTTTGGGTTTGTGCAGCACTGATTGTAAGACTCAAAAGTCCTTTGTTTCTCCTTGAGCAACAATCGTGGCGCTTTGCTTAACAGAGAACAAAACAGTCCAGTTGCGCTCTGCCATAGACACCGCTGCAGATTTACTGTGGACTCCAGCCAGGATGCAGCATCTCCAAACGGAAAGAACAAGCTGTATCCCTTACTAATACATCATTTCAGCATGGATATCATGATCATTCACAACAATCACATCACAGGATCTGCAGTGTTGAGTTTGTGTTATAATTTATCCTTTTCATCTGAGGCCTGTGACTGTATAATGCTTTTAAAGGTCCCATGAAATTAAAATTAAAATGTTTAGATGTGGGCGGCACGGTGGCTCAGTGGTCAGCACTGTGGCCTCACAGCAAGAAGGTCGCTGGTTCGAGTCCCGGCTGGGTCAGTTGGTGTTTCTGTGTGGAGTTTGCATGTTCTCCCCGTGTTGACGTGGGTTTCCTCCGGGTGCTCCGGTTTCCCCCACAGTCCAAACACATGCGCTATAGGGGAATTGATGAACTAAATTGGGCGTAGTGTATGAGTGTGTGTGTGAATGAGTGTGTATGGGTGTTTCCCAGTACTGGGTTGCGGATGGAAGGGCATCCGCTGTGTGAAACATATGCTGGAATAGTTGGCGGTTCATTCCGCTGTGGAGACCCCTGAAACAGAGACTAAGCTGAAGAAAATGAACGAATGAATGTTTAGATGTTAATTTTAGAAGGCTTAAGGATATCTATAAGCTAGTGCGCTCCAAAACAGTAACAAAATTTGCATATAGAAGATATACACCTGATATAAACATGTAAAGCCTGAAGTTTGTCTTTTCCTCCTAATTGGATCAAGGATTTTTTTGCCGTCTCCTCATACTTCAGATTCTCATTAAATCTTCTGACCAATCAAATGCTCTCTAGTATCTGACATGCCCCGCCCCCTTCAAGACACTTTTCATTTGATGTGCTTAAGCTCAACCACTCTCACTGCCAGAGCTGTGACAAAACAAAACACTATTGGCTGTTTTTATAAAGGGGAGGGGCTACGATATGCCCCGCCCTCTCTTCATGTCTCAGTTCAGATTACATCAAACATCAAATAAAAAAAGCACTTCACTGGACCTTTAAATCATGACAGGTGAACTGAGCCTTTAAGGTTACAGACTAAATGGTAGCATCTTACATTAAGGTTGTATTAATGTTAATTAATGTATTTACTAACATAAACAATACATTTATTACAGTTTTAATTCATCTTCGTGAACATTAAAGTCATTCATTGTTAGCTCATGTTAACCCACAGTGCATTACCTCATGTTTAATCATGCATTAGTAAATGTTGAACTATGCTCTTTACATTATTAGTTCATGTTAGTAAGTATATTACCTAACATTGACTAATGCAACCTTATTGTGAAGCGTGACCGACTAGATCAAATAAAATGTAAGCTAACACTTTAGTTTAGCTCACAATTCACGGTATTAACTAACACTTCTAGCTTAATAATATGCTAATTAGCTTAGTTTATTAATAATTAGTAAGGTATGTTTAGGTTTTACGTAGGATTAGGGATGCAGGATAAGAGATTATACTTTATAACTACTAATGAACATTTAATATCTTAATAATAGGCTTGTACAGTAATAAGCCAGCAGTTAATGTCGTGAATTGTGAGCTAAGCTAAAGTGTTAGCGATATAATTCATGCAGAACAACTGTTAGGCAGTGTGTTTGTGTGTTTAAAGCTGAGCAGTCGTGTTTTGTGTTCTCATTGACAGCGGTTTAACTTTGTGTCGCTGCCGACGGATGTTTTGGAGATCGAGGTTAAAGATAAGTTTGCGAAGAGTCGACCCATTATTAAACGCTTCTTGGGGAAGCTGGTGGTGCCGGTGCAGAGGCTGCTGGAGAAACACGCCATCGGGTAAACCTCTGCATTTACACAGGAACTACTGATCATATACTGTACCGATTATCAGACTGAGGGACTCTAATTCTTGACTTGATTCTCAGTTTGCTGATGCTATTGTACATTGAGTGCGTAACTGTGCGTTCACACTGAAGTCGGCGAGAGCGTCAAAGTTTGCTCTGGCCGCCCTTATGACGACGCTGTCTGCCTTTACTGCTCTGCTGGCCAGAGCGTCAACATGATCTCGCTACATCGATCTCGTATTTAAAGGGGCCGTTGCAGCAAATCAGGTACATTCCCTCATAAAACATGCTTTCTAGCGTGAAAATGTTGTTGATCAAATTCATTTAACTATGGAAAATCAAGTTAAAATCAAGTCCACTTATTCAATATGGGTCCATGTCTGAAATATTCTGAAGCAGCAGTACTGCTTTGTATTGTCGTTATAGTTAGGATAAGACTCCTGCAGAAAACATCATAAATAATTGGAAATCCGGCGACCGCAATAATCAATCCGCCAAACCGCATCATAGCTCATTACCATAAAGTTGACTTGATTTCAACTCTCCTTGACGCTCACACCAGCAAACACGCGCCACGCCGCTCCTCACCGCTTATCGCCGCCGGCTCCCATTGAAAATGAATGACTTCTGGCTACTTTGACGCTCTCGCCGCTTGTGGTGTGAACGCACAGTAATGCAAAAACAAAAAGGTTCAAATGTATATTGTCCTGAGATGTCAGCCTTACTTAACAAGTACAATAATCATAACAATAAGTCTGAAATAGAAATAAAAATACGGTATAGAACAAGTACATCTTGATAAATGGAAACTATTGAAAGAGACAAACAAAGATCACTGATGTTCCTTGATTGGGTGAAAATATTTGTGTTTTAATTCCCTTACCTTCAATGTCTGATATAAACCTTTTCAATTACTGTGATAATAATAATACTAATAATAATTATAATAATAATAATAATAATTACTTTTATATAGCGCCTCTCTAGACACTCAAAGCATTTTACACATTTTTTTGAGGGGATCTCCTCATCCACCACCAGACATTACGATGACATTATTAATGTTATTATCATTATTATGCCATTGAAAGGCATTTACAAAACACGTGATTGGGGTTATTGGGCAAAAACTACCTGTTCTGATTGTATTTTAAGCGGTTTTTGACCTTTAACTTGCAACAGAAAGCAGTTTATTACAAAGAATAGTCAGGCAGGCAACGGTCAAACAGGTAGCAAACAGGAGCATAAAGGTAATCCAAAACACGTAGTCAAAAACAGGCGAATGGTCAGTACAGGCAGCAAAGAATCAACAATAGGAAAACAAGGCTAGGATCAAAACACAGGAAGACTAGACAGGATTAACGCTTCGTAATGCTGCAGGTTAACATTTTAACAAGACTCACAAAGTGTGTGTGTGAGAGGTGAATATAAAGTCCAGGAAATCAGTCCATGATGAGTTACCAGCTGTGTGTGTGTAATCAGGGGGAATCAGGAACTGGTGTGTATGAGGCGCATGATGGTATTTGTTGTCCAGTTCAGGGACAGATGTGTAGTTCTCCAGCAATCTGCAAGGATTAGATCGCTGGTGATCGTGACATAAGCGATAAAAGAAAGCATTTACATGACATTACACATATCAGCTTACACTCACAATGTTTTTATTTGGCTTCTTGTTCAATATACTTGTGTAAAATGAGCTGAAAGCACAATTCTGGGGATATCTTTGAGACAACTTAATTGTTTTATGTTCAATCCACTGTTAACTTAATGGATCTGTGTCGGAACAACATACATGAATTGCATTTTTACAGTGTATTAAGCAGAATCTTAAGCTTAAAAATGTTCATTTACACAAACTCTTCGTGTTTCTTTCATCAATTGAGTTATTGTTAATACTTAAAAATATCTGTTTATTTTTTTATGTTGGCAAATGGTACATACTGTAAATGTATTTTGGATTTTGGTGTGCCTGTAGATGTATTTTATGGTCAATTGCCTGTTGGTTTCTATAATGTCAAGCATCCTTGTATTTCTGGTGTAAACAGGGACCGTGTGGTGAGCTACACTTTAGGCCGGCGGCTCCCTACAGATCATGTCAGCGGCCAGCTGCAGTTTCGCTTCGAGATAACTTCATCAATCCATCCAGGTCTGCAGGATCTTTACTACTGCAACACTACTATCACTACTACTTATTTACTGTTTATCTGTTTCACTCCCAAACAACACACTGCAAAAGTGCATTTCTCATGTAGAGTTTTTGTCTTGTTTCTAGTCTAAATATCTAAACGTTTTAACTTAAGAAGCATTTTCTGGACAAGCAGAAATATTGTCATGTTTTCAGAAATAATGAGTCAAAACTAAGAGTTTTTGCTGACTGTAATAATGTTCGCGGCCGCCGGGAAGAAGGAGGCGGAGAACCGACGAATCTTTATAAAATATATTTATTAATAAAAGGGACGGCAGCTCCTCATGGAGACTGCCGTCTAAAACAAAACATAAATGTCCAGGCCTGGACCTCTCTCAGCTTCCTCTGCCTTCGTTCCTCCTCTTATAGTCCAGTGCTCCTTCCGTGGGATTCGAGGCCGGTGTGCGCTGCACCTGTAAGCACTTTGGGCCTCGGCCTCATTCAGTTCCCATGGCTCTCGGCCCCGCCCCCTCACCACACTGACCCCATCAGCAGATTATTTGACTCATTGTAGGGAAAAACTCACTTAGTTTTGACTCATTATTTCTGAAAACATGACAGTGATTTTTGCTTGTCTAGAAAATGCTTCTTGATTCAAGAATTTTTAGACATTCGCACTAGAAACAAGACAAAAACTGAAGAAAAGGCAAAACCAACAGTACAAATCCCCAAGATTATTTGTTAATTGTTTAATTAAAAGCACAATCTGTAAAAAAACACTAGAATGGTGATATATATTTGCTGACGTATGCACTTATATTATCCCCAATGCTTGTTTGAATGTTTAAATCCAGAGAAATCATCAGTTCATCTAGTGAGACGCGCTGTGTGTTCATGCTAATGACGCCACACACTCTCGATTTCCAGTGGGGTTTTCTAGAAAACAGGGAAACAGCAGCGAGGCTTTAATATGTTGTGTGACCACACAGTGCATCATCAAATTACGCCTTTGTTTGTTGTGAATACACGCCCTCTAGAGGCAATAGTTACACACTGTGCCTTTAAAAGAAAGTAGTATTTAATTGTTTTATTTTAATATTTCGAATTGTTATTATTATTGCATTACAAACACACCAAATGCGAAGCACTACATCACTCGGCCTAGTTTACTCCTGGGGTGTTTTTCAGATATCTTGTGTTAGTTCTTACCTTACCTCTTTAACGGTATTGACAAATCTACTCATTCTCTCTGATAGATGATGAGGAAGTGTCTCTCAATGCAATGCCAGTCTTTGATGCAGAACCTGACCAGCACACAGATCCGGAGCCAATTGAAGATCCACCACCAGCTTCTAATCCACCAATGGAGAATGCATTGAGTCTAGAACCCGACATTCCCGAGCCTCCACCCGAATGTCCTCCAGTAATTGAGATTCGGGATGATGTTCTGCTTACAGCTTTATCTGAACCCAGTAAGGAAACCCAACCCGAAGCAGATGAGGAGATGGTAACAGCTCAAGGAGAGACACTAGTGAATGATACAACTCTAGGAGAAACTGCAGAACAAGACCCTGGAATAATGGAGGATAATGGAGAGATGCTGGAAGAAACTATGGCTGAGACTCCATCAGAAGTACTGGATAACCGTGATGATGGAGTAACTGGACAAAATGAAGAACATGAAGTAGAAACAAGCTCTGAACAGGTTGATTTAATGGTGGATGGAGATAATGAATGTTCCCCAAGGGTACGAGTTCAATTAAAGCGCAAGAATCGACCGTGTTCACTTCCGGTGTCTGAGTTAGAGACGGTTATCGCCTCGATTTGCGAAGAACCCGAAACGCCACGCTCTCATTACATCCGCATTCATCATCTACTCCACAGTCTGCCATCAGCTCAGTGCCACCAAGATGAAGAAGAAGATGCACCTGATCCCGAGTCTTCAGAAGAAATCACAGTCAAACCTCAAGAAGATAAAGAAGATGAAGATGAGATATCAGAAGCTCAGTCTCCGTCAGTTGTTCCTGAGTGTCCCAGACCGTGTTGCAGGCGAATTTTACCGCGCAGCCTCTCAATCGAGCGTCTTTCTGAACTCAACCAGCTTCTGGAGGGAGAAAGACCGTCTCCGTCCACTCTCCGGATCTACAGTGAAGACGGGGATTCGGGAAGAAGAAGAGAGCCTCGGGAAAGCGAGTGTGAATTTTGTGATAACTCCTGCTATAGTACGTCGTGTTACAGCACGTCCTGTTACAGCACCTCGTGTTACAGCACAAACTCCGGGTACGAGGGCCGAAACCGGCTGTGCAGCCACACGCGCCTGTCCTCGGTGGACAGCACCCGCCTGTCGGAGAGCACGGTTTTCTCTTCGCAGGAGGACGAGGAGGAGGAAAACAGCGCGTTTGAGTCGGTGTCGGACTCCATGCGGAGCCCAGACGCGCGGGAGCCGGGCGGAGGGTCGGTCCAGTGGAGGGAGTCGTCTTCAGAAGAGAGTCCTCTGGGGGACGCGGAGGTGGAGGAGTCGCCTGTGGCGGGACCCAGTGTTAGGCCAACAGGTGAGGAGACGTCTGAGTTGTGCATTGCTGAAAGGTCAAAAATGGGATGGGTTGGGGTCACTAACAGGTGAAACGGAACCCAGAGGCCATCCCATACGGACTCATACCTACAGTCTAGGTCAGGGATAGGCAAACTTAATCCTCGAGGGCCGGTGTCCCTGCAGAGTTTTGCTCCAACACTAATCAAACACACCTGAACAAACTAATCAGTGACTTCAAGATCACTAGAAAGCTACAGGCAGGTGTGTTTGATTATGGTTGGAGCAAAACTATGTAGGACACCGGCCCTCCAGGATCAAGTTTGCCCATGCCTGGTCTAGAGGTCTGCACGGGACAGGTTTTTCACTCCCGCTCATGCTGGGTTTTATTCCACACCCAATCGCTCCCGCTAATTTATTTATTCTTTTTTGAGCCATTGTCCACTCAGAACAGTTTTCTTCCCGACCCGACGGTTCCCACTGAATTCAGATGAGAGAGAAGAGACAGACAGACAGACAGTCAAAAGGGGAGAGTAATGTTTTTCCCCCTTTATTTTGCTTAACCATTGTATTTGATTATTCAAAATGCCCTACTATTATTTAATGAATGAGAGAACAGGAGGTGGAGGAGTCACCTGTGGCTGGACCCAGTGTTAGGCCATCAGGTGAGGAGACTTTTCTAGATTGTTTATTGCTAAAGGTCAAAAATGTGGATGGGTTAGTGTTAGGGTAATTAACATGTCAAACCGCAGTTCGGGTGCAGACCCAGAAGCCACCTCATATGGACCCAGACCTATAGCCTAGAGCAGGGGAACACAATCCTGTTCCTGGAGATCTACCTTCCTGCAGAGTTCAGCTGCAACAAACACACCTGTCTGCAGTGTGCGAATTATACATTGACGATCGGGGGGGGGCAACTTTTTCGGTAGGTATATGCTTCAGTGAATCAAATTTATGAATGTATTTAAACGACATCTAATTTATTAATCAAATGTATACATTTTCAGTGTTTTGAGGGATATGGGGCTGTAAAATAGAGACTATTTTAGAGGTTACTGTAGGTCAAACTATACAAATTATGTCTAATTTTTATTTATTTTTTATTCTACATGCAGATATAAACACCAGCTTTACAAGAAACGTGTTTTGTGAATAATTAAGTTGTCTTTTGGGGCTCTAGAACTGCCCGTTTCAGACTGTTGAATGATTTTATTCCTAGCATTGATTGGCGTGATTATGCATTCACAATGGTATGAACAGTTATGCGGGGTCAAATGTATATTTATATTATACATTTTTAATTATTAATGTTTAAGATGTAGATCAGAGATCAGAGAAAGCTATTTCCTATTATTAAAAGGCTGCCCCCCCATATATCTTGTTTTGATGTCCTTTAGGGGGATCAAGTGTTAATTAGGGGAGGTAATTCCCCCCCAAACCCCCCTGTAATTCGCACCCTGCCTGTCTGTAATTACCAAGTGTTACTTTAGATCCTGCTTAGTTGGTTTAGTTGTGTTTGAGCAGGGTTAAAGCTGAACTCTGCAGCAAGGTAGATCTCCAGGAAAAGGATTGGACACTTCTGGCCAAGAGGTCTGCTCGGGACTGTTTTTTTGTTTTTCAGTCCCGCTCTCGCTGGGTTTAATTCCATACCTCCATAGCTCCCTCTATTTGTTTATTGCAGGAGTTGCCTGTGGCTGGGCCCGGTGTTAGACCAACAGGTGAGGAGACTTTTCTGAATTGTGCATTGCTGAAAGGTCAAAATTGGGATGGGTCACTAACAGACAAACCGGGCCCAGAAGCTGTCACATACAAACCCAGACCTACAGTCTAATGGTCTGCACAGAACTGTTTTTTTCAGTCCTGCTCATGCTGGGTTTTATTCCACACCCGATCGCTCCTGCTATTTAATTATTTTTTTTTACCCGTTTTCCAATCAGAACAGTTCACTTCCCGACCCGACTCTTCCTGCTGAATTAAGATGAGAGAGAAGAGCCAAACAGTCTCTCCTTTTGCATAACCTTTGCGTTCTGTGCAGATCCGGCTCAGTCATATCATAATTGGTTTAAATTAAAGTCGCCTGTGACTGGGCCCAGTGTTAGACCATCAGGTGAGGAGACTTTTCTAGATGGGGTGAAAATTCCAGAGGCCAAGAGAGCTTAACATGCTGCAATTTAAGAAAACACATGCAATTACAAAAAACACCAGCAAATTAAGAAAAGATCTTCATCGATCTGGACAGCAAATGTGATGCAAATGCATACAACACAAACAAGTTCAGAAAACGTGCTACATTTTCTCACAACGCATGCAAATAGCACAGAACACAACGGAAATGTTTCAAGGAGACCCAAAACGGTGATGGACTAAAGGGCTGATAATTCTGACTTCAACTGTATATCCAGAGATTTCATGCCCTTCATTTTATTGACTTGTTTCTGTGACACTGGCAGGACAGTTCCCGCTTCCAGTATACCAGCGCTGATTTATGGCACCCGTCATAAGTCACGGGTGTGTGTTGTGATTTTTTTGTAGGCAGTTTTCATTTGCACTGCAGTCATCATGCAATCACTCAGACTTCTGCTTTGCGGCCTGATCCCCATCATTACCCCAGTGTTGATCAACCATTACCACCAAGTAAGCTTTCCTCAATCACATCTGACCCTCGCTTGTGCCAGTGACATGTATTTACCTTCATCTGCATGTGTGTGTGTGTGTGTGTGTGTGTGTGTGTGTGTGTGTGTGTGTGCGTGTGTGCGTGTGTGAGTGACATGAGATTCACTTCATCCCATCAGACCATGCGTCCCATCTCATTTGCTTTGTTTCCATCCTCATATTTATGTGTATTTTGGAGTATTGCATAAGTCATGGATGGAAAACCTCAGAGTGAGCCTTAAATCATAAAAAGCACATTTAGTTGAAATGCACATCAGGAATACATGAATAAACTATGTCGGAAACACGTTTCTGCAATACATTCTTTGATGTTTAAACACTACACAAGAAATGCATCACCAAGTAAATGAGCAGTAAATGAAATGTATTATCTGTCTATTCCTAAAGATGTTCGCTGAACACACTCTCTGTAATGGATAGACTGTTGAATTAAACTGTTTAAATGCACCACACATTAGTGGCCATACTCTCTCAGAAATGGATAAAAATATCTATTTTAAGAAGCAATGTGTTGGATGGATCGACGGACGGACGAACTGATGGATGGATGGACAGACGAACAGACAGACAGACTGATGGATGGATGGAGAGATGGATGGATGGAAGAATGGATGGATACTTGGATAGATCGATAGATAGATAGATAGATAGATAGATAGATATATAGATAGATAGATAGATAGATAGATAGATAGATAGATAGATAGATAGATAGATAGACGGACGGACGAAGAGATAGATATATAGATAGATAGACAGACAGACAGACAGACAGACAGACAGATAGACAGATAGATAGATAGATAGATAGATAGATAGATAGATAGATAGATAGATAGACAGACAGACAGACAGACAGATAGACAGACAGACAGACAGACAGATAGACAGATAGATAGATATATAGATAGATAGACGGACAAAGAGATAGATAGATAGATATATAGATAGACAGAGAGACAGACAGATAGATAGATAGATAGACAGACAGACAGACAGAGAGACAGATAGATAGATAGACGGACGAAGAGATGGATAAAAAGATAGTCTGTGTCTCGCTTTAACTTAGAGACTAATAAATCCAGCCCTGATCCTCACACGCTCTTTCTTGCCCAGAGACTAACTATAAGCACTGCTTATTTATGACCCTACGACACCCAGATGTGTGTCTCTCTCTCTCTCTCTCTCTCTCTCTCTCTCTCTCTCTCTCTCTCTCTCTCTCT
>CAIGQW010056519.1:25852-36689 GCA_903798125.1 Danio choprae | reverse complement strand
CTTCGATTGCTTGGTAGCACCATGGGCCCTAGCAGCAGCTGTTCACTTGGAACGTACTCGGGAGGGCAAGGCTCAAGCTGTTTCACTCAACATTATGTGCCTTTACTATAAAACTTTAATGTTATTTTCTGTCTTTCAAAAGCAGCACATGAGCTTGTCGGCCATTAATGTACAGTGGGCGTGGCTTGTTTTTTCTACTGCGAGCTGATTGGATGTAGTAAAGTAGGTGTTTCATTCGGAAGATGGGAAAATGGTTTGCGGAGAGTTATTACAACCTAACAGACTCCTCCTCCTCACCATTTCTGTTTGTTATCTGACAAGTGGAGGGGCGTGGTTAAGTTGTTAGCCACGCCCAATACCTCAGACAGACCTAATCTGAAATGCATTTTCAGACTTGAATCCACCTGGATGACGCGACGGCAGCCATATTGCACCAGACCGCACACCACTCATCAGCTGAATGGTGAAGAGGAGACAGGGAGATGAAGCCAATTATGATATGGGGATGGTTAGGAGGCCATGATGGACAGAGGCCAATGGGCAAATTTGGCCAATGGCCCTACTCTTTTTCGAAGGACATCCTGGGATTTTTCACGACCACAGAGAGTCAGGACCTCTGTTTAATGTCTCATCTGAAAGACGTCACTCACTGAGCAGTATAGAGTCCCCTTCACTACACTGGGGCGTTAGGACCCACACAGACTGCAGGTTGAGCGCGCCTGCTCACTTCCGGCAGCAACCTAGCTTTCCCATGTGGTCTCCCATCCGGGTACTGACCGGGCGCAGCCCTTCTTAGCTTCAGTGGGCAACCATGTGAGAGTTGCAGAGAGCTAGCTGCCGGCAAAGCTGTACACCACAAAACTAGCAATGCGAGCTAACAAAATCAATATGGTTAGTTTTGATTTCATGTGTACTCATAAGGTTTGCATAAAAGTCACGTCTGGCACACTTTAATACCCTTTGAGTTGAACATGCTTCTTTTGAACTGGAGTCCTGCGATGTCGTCTTCGCAGAGCACTTACGGTCAAATAGAACGAACCTCTGAAGTGGTAGGAGAAACATATCAAATGTGCAGAGCGGCGGGTCGCAAGAACCAGGATTGAGAACCTGCTGTGTTTAGCAGAGGTGGAGGAATAGAGCAGACAAGGCCTACCGAGGGGATCCTGATGGCCCCCGGCTGTTCACAAATCAGGGCATTAGTTTTGTTTTTGCCATTTGACACACTTGTTGCCTTCTAATATCATGAGTCCCTTCATTCGTCTACACTGTAAAAAAAAATGTTAATTAACAGTTTCCTTATTTAGTGTTTTCCATTTCTGTGCATTATGGGATGTTGATCTCGGCTCTGCACTTTTGATGTTGAAAATTCTACAGTTTAACAAAGTGACTTTTATTGACATTTCAGTGGTTTGAAATAATACAATGTTTAAGAAATAATAATATAATAATATAATATAATATAATATAGGGCGACGCGGTGGCACAATGGGTAGCACAATCGCCTCACAGCAAGAAGGTCGCTGGTTCGAGCCTCATATATATTCATTCATTCATTCATTTTCTTTTCGTCTTAGTCCCTTTATTAATCTGAGGTCGCCACAGTGGAATGAACCACCAACTTATCCAGCATATGCTTTAGGGAAGGAGGAGGGTGTTCAGTCAGTCAGTCAGTCAGTCAGTCGACAGCGGCCTCTGGTGGATATACGTGAGAACAGCAGCCGTGAATGGCACTCGTGAAAGCAAATTCAGATCTTAAAAAGCGCACACATCGGCCTGTGGTGGATTCGCGAAAACAAAAACTGCAAAAAACGTATTTGGTGCTCTCCAGAAATGTATATAGCGGTACGTTTTCAGAATGAGCCTGGGTTGTGACCATGAAAGCCTCCTTAAAGACGGAATTATGACCGCGACCTGATTCTGTCATCAATGCTGCTCCATAAACACCGCCTCGGGCCATACTTACAGACATTTAGGTTGGACAAACACTTTGTTTCAGCAGAGTTTAAATACAGTTGACACAGCAACCGCTCAGACTATTGACTAAACGTGAAATTGACAGATTCGTACACAGCATTTGACGGCACGTGTTCAATTATTCATCCGGCCTATTGAATTGTGCCTGCTTGACAGGTTGTATGGAGGAAAGTAAAAGCTCCTGCTGCTTTGACTCTAGCCTTTGTGCCCTCAGTCCAAACTTTAAATTGAAAAAAATATGAGACTTACTTCAATTCCTAGAGACGGTTTTTTTGTAAGAAAGGCCCTAAACTCGGATCATTTTCATGGAGCGCATTGCTCTGTTAGAATCACAGAAGTTGGCTTCCACTCAGGGATGCATGCATAAATGCGTTTTCATTCATTTATTCAATGTCTTTCGGCTTAGTCTCTTATTTATCAGGGGTTGCCACAGCGGAATGAACCGCCAACTATTCCAGCACATGTTTTTTACGCTGCGGATGCCCTTCCAGCCACAACCCAGTACTGGGAAACCCTCTTGCAATCACACACACACACACACTTTTTGTTTTACCCAATTCCCCTATAGCGCATGTGTTTGGAGCACCCAGAGGAAACCCACGCCAACACAGGGCAAACATGCAAACTCCACACAGAAATGCCAACTGACCCAGCTGGGACTCGAACCAGCAAACTTCTTGCTGTGAGGCAACAGTGCTAACCACTGAGCCACTGTGCCACCTAAATGCGTTTTCCTTATGTGCAATTACCCACCCAGTCACTTCTATACCATCAGCTGATTTTTGGGGCCGACCCAAACTTTTGGCCCGCTCTCCGTCTTTCTTCGTTTTGAAGAGAAATTGGTTCCTTGCTTAAATATTAATCCTCTTTTACAGATTCTAAATCCAGTTTTCTAATCTGTGCCTCATTAAAAATGCATGCTGGAACATGCTTTATTTGAATGGAGTGGAGACGTACTGTGGCAGGGTATACACACACATGGCAGAAGAAGCCAGACAGAGCGGCTTACGGAGCTCAGGGGTTTGGTCAGTGGATTAGCACGGTTTTTACAGGAGGACTTCTGGTGAGCTTAGCATTTGAGGAAATGTACTCTTTCAAAGAGAATGCTGCACTCGGAATTTGTAACCCAGCGCTGTTTTCCTTCTTGTGAATCTTTGAAGAAAAGCAAGTCTTGCTTTCTTGAGAGTTAGGCTTAAAGGGTGCACTCGAGTCTTCTTGACCACTTTAACTGGCCCAAAAGGTGAACTTAACCTTTAAAAAATGTTGAATCGGTTTAACTGGGCTCAGTCAGTTTACCTAATCATTCATCATTCATTTCTGCTTAGTCTCATTTTTATCCAGGGTCGTCACAGCGGAATGAACCGCCAACTATTCCAGTATATGCTTTACGCAGCGGATGGCCTTCTAGCCGCAACCCAGTACTGGGAAACACCCATACACTCTCACATTCACACACACACTCATACAATACGGCCAATTTAGTTAATCCAATTCACCTATAGCGCATGTGTTTGGACTGTGGGGAAACCGGGGCACCCGGAGGAAACCCACGCCAACACAGGGAGAACATGCAAACTCCACACAGAAATGCCAACTGGCTCAGCCAGAACTTGGACCAGTGACCTTCTTGCTGTGAGGCCACAGTGCTAACCACTGAGTTTTATCATTCCGCTACATACAGTGAAAGGAAATGTCGTGGACCACGGTGCTACATAATTGAACATAATCATAAATATGAACACAACACTGGACATAAGATCTATTTTAAACCTACACATAACTAACAGAGCTATGCATATGCTAAACATACTTAAACTACAGGGTATGCACATAAGCTGAGACACTCTACACAAGTACCTTTCTATAATACAGAACAATATTGTGCAAGATATATGGAGGTATTTAAGTGTGATGGAAACAAGTAGTGCAACGTGATTTGTAGGTAAACATTGTTTTTCTTATTGAGTCCTTGTAAGGTTTAAGTAAAGTGTCTGGTGCATATGGAGAGAGAGAGAGTGTTTTCTACAGGTGGTTTGTCAAGCCCACTCACTTGTGTGAAGCACACTTCATAAATGCACACTGTTATCATAGAGATATGGAGTGATTTTAGGAAAGTGCCTGGTGCACATGGAGAGAGAGAGTGTTTCAACGAGTGGTTTATCAAGCCCACTCACTTGTGTGAAACACACACTGAAATGCACACTGTTATTATAGAGATATGGAGTGTTTTTAAGAAAGTGTCTGGTGCATATGGATAGAAAGAGAGAGTGTTTTCTACAGGTGGTTTGTCAAGCCCACTCACTTGTGTGAAGCACACACTGAAATGCACACTGTTATTATATAGACATGGAGTGTTTTTAAGAAAGTCTCTGGTGCAAATTGGTGCAAGTGTTTGTTAAAGTGCCAGAGAGATGAAAGTGTGTGTTTTCTACAGGTGGTTTGTCGAGCCCACTCACTTGTGTGAGACACACTCAATGCTGTTCTGTTTCTTTTGGTTTATTTACATGTCTTTAGTCATAATGTCCTCATAATTCAGTCAAACCGCAAACAAATGTTTAGTTTGTACCCATTTTTTCTCCATCCACATGTTTGGTGCACGCCGTATTTCACATGTGGTCAAACGAACAGCACTAAAAAAGCAATTTCATCCAATCTTTTTATTTTCAAGCATCCTGCCAAGACTCAATGAGAGTCAAATTTTAAGTACATCTTTGATTCTTCCCTCTAAAGCCTACACTTCATTATTATCAATAAAACAATATAATTTGTTGTCAGCATTAATTGCACAATTAAACATGATACATTAAAATGAAGTGGACATGCCGTGTATTGACCGATGATGTCCCCTTGACGTCTAAAGCCAATTTTGTAATGATTTTCTAATGATCTAAACCCAATACCTGTCAGTTAGTGTCTCATTTGCAACGCAATTGCCTTCATTTAGGTTGGTTTTTCTCTCCAGCAAACAACTTACTGACTGATACACCCACTAGCCTTTTTATTTTTACATAAGCCATGTACCTTACTACCTAGCGGGCTCCTCAATGTCAAAACGAAAGTCAAAAAACAAATTAAAAATAGATTTGATGTCAATTGACTACCTTAAACGACATTAAATTGACATCTAACATTGGCATCAAAAAACAATTACAGGACTGTCGATAATCGGACACCAATACGGACACCAATGTTAGATGTCAGCTTGTTGTCATTTTGGACGTTTACATGGGATTGTACAGAAACAAAATCCAGTGTAAATTTGGAGTTGAAGCTCTCATGTTATAATTGGGTAACACTAAGTGTGGTTTATTTATAAGAGGATCGAGAGGATCACGTGCTTAGGATTGAACACGGCCGGCACCGCATCAGCTCCGTTTATTGCACCAATCAGATAAATACTGACACACTACAAATAACCAGAGTTTTCCACTCCAGTCATCTTCGTCTTGAAGAATCCCCCCTTCCACCCCTACTCCTTCCTTTCTCCTGACTGGGCGGCACGGCGGCCCAGTGATTAGCACTGTTGCCTCACAGCAAGAACACCACCGGTTTTACCCCTCACCAGGCCGGTCGGCGTTTCTGTGTGGAGTTTGCATGTTCTCCTCATGCTCGCGTGGGTTTTCCCCGGGCTTCCCGGTTTCCTCCCACCATCCGAAGACATTCACCATAAGTAACTTGACTACTCCAAATAGCATCTTAAGATATATCTCAAGCACGTTCACAAGCAGGGGAGTTCTCAAGACCTACCTAAGCTCAAACTCCCCTCTCAAACGGAAGGGAGCCCTGGGCTCGAGTATATTCTGAGCTCAGGGCTCTCTCCCGGGACAGCGTGCCAAACACGCTTCATTATCAATCATCAGCTAAGCGTGAACTCTTGAAGTAACAATTCTACTGGCTTATTACCTGTCTATTATTAAGATAATAACTGTTCATTTGCACGTATGATCTTATTTTACATCCCTAATCCTACCCAGTACCTAAACTCAACTTCTATCTATTAATAAGCAGCTAATTAGTAGTTTATTGAACTAGAAGCCTTAGTTAATGGTTTGTTAATAGCATGAATTGTACCTTAAAATAAAGGGGGACCTATAATACATTTTGTGTCATTATATTGGGAGTCAATGCGATCAATGATGTCAAATGGACATCAAGGTTTTGACTTCAAATACATTATTTGGTATTTTTTTAGATCAATGTTATTATCAATTTCGTTTTGCCATCAAGGTGTTCACACTGCACACTGTTGGAGTCTCTTTTACATTGGAACTTAATTGTTCATAGCATATATTCTGGATTTTGGTCCATAGTGACATGCCAGCACCCCTAATCTGATTTCACCAAGTAGGACATGTTCCTGGACTAACATCTATGTTGATCCTGGAACAACTTTCCAATCAGCCAATCAGAATTAAGAGATACGTTTACAGTTCAGGCTTACGGTTAGAGTTATGCTCTTCTACATGAGTGTTATCCAACTATTATTCCCCTCATATTTTGGGAATAATGTACAGTTATGGTTGGGTTTATGAGCAGGGAATAGGTATGAATTACATTTTCCAACAACTATGATGTTCCACGATCAACATAGATGTTAATCCAGGATCGCATCGTACTTGGCAAAATCATGACGTGCTGCCAGCATCACAGAGTTACAACTGCTGTAAATTGTAACTACAATTGTGGCCCTGCACAACTAAAAAGCTAATTGTTTGGAAATTGAGACGTATGCATCATCTGAAATATGATTTCCGTCGACGTATGTATGGTGTCACACCCTCTGCACGTTCCATCAGCCCCAGTCACCATTCACAGTCACCATCCACTACACACCGTGAACAATCACCAGAAAACTAATCACCCACACCTGCACCTGCAATAACCCACTCACTATTTAAGCTCACCTCATTCATTCACTCACCGGCTGGAATCAACGTTGGATGGTCATCTCTTCCTCGTGTATCTTCCCGTGTTCTCCTGTGCTCTCCTATGCTCTCCTGTGCATCATATAGGCTTGCTCCTGTGATCTGTTTACTCGACAAACTACAAAGGGAAGTGACTCTTGTATTATCCACGAACATTGTGTCCTTTTACCACCATTGTGTTATCCACCGCCTGCACTAGTGTGTGCGAAGACTTCACCTGTGCACTCACTTACCTGTTTTGCCACTGCACCGCTGCTGTAATTACAGCGTGCACGGCTAGATCCAGCGTGTGTGTCATCACACACACACAGCCTTTACCAGAGACTTTATTTGTGCACCAGTGTGAATAAACACCTTGATTACTAATTGCCTGTCCTCTCTTCCTTGTGTGACTGTGACATATGGTTTGTTAGGATGGACAATATGTGGACATTTGGAATCTGTGGGTTCAAACAAACAACAACAACAACAACAAAAAGCCTTAAAGTTATCCAAATTAAGTTCTTGCAATGCATACTACTAATAAAAAAAAAAAGTTTAGATATATTTACAATAGGGCCTCACAGTGGCGCAGTGGGTAGCACGTTCGCCTCACAGCAAGAAGGTCGCTGGTTCGAGCCTCGGCTGGGTCAGTTGGCGTTTCTGTGTGGAGTTTGCATGTTCTCCCTGTGTTGGCGTGGGTTTCCTCCGGGTGCTCCGGTTTCCCCTACAAGTCCAAAGACATGCGCTATAGGTGAATTGGGTAAGCTAAATTGTCGGTAGTGTATGAGTGTGAATGGTTGTGTATGGATGTTTCCCAGAGATGGGTTGCAGCTGGAAGGGCATCCGCTGCGTAAAACATATGCTGGATAAGTTGGCGGTTCATTCCGCTGTGGCGACCCCAGATTATTAAAGGGACTAAGCCGAAAAGAAAATGAATGAATGAATATTTACTGTAGGACATTTACAAAATGTCTTCATGGAACTTGATGTTTATTTAATATTCCAACATTTTCTATGCCTATTCCTGCAAATAAACCTGTGCATCTTAAGCTTTGTGGTCCATTTCGCAATAATCACAATTTTCTACACTCAAAAAATGACTTTTGCTGCTTGTTCAAACTACTTATTCAAAATGAGCAGAGTTCTTAAGTTGTTTTTGGGACCACCTAATTGTTTTATGTTCAATCCAATGAATTTTGTAAACACGATTATGTTAACTCAATCGATTTGTGTTGAACCCAGCATATCTTACAGTGTACATACCAAAACACATGCGACTGCTCTATGATCATATAAGAGTAAAACTATATTTATTGACCTAAATGAGCTTGCAGCGTTGCTTACTCCAAAATCAGCAGATCAACAAACTCTGCCATAAACCATACTGTCCAATATTTTTAGCCATCCTATAAATAATTATAACCTTGTCCCACATATGTCCCGGTCCAGCTTTTCTCCTGAAAGGTCTTTGTTTTGCGGTCCAAAGAGGCTGTTTTCTCGCTTAGATGTCTTTTTTTTTTCAGTCTTGGCCTCTTGAGAGAAATCTATAGGAGCACCGGGCGTTAGATTGAGTGCTGTATTTTGGGCTGCTGAGCTCTTGCTGATTGATTGATTGACTCTCTGTATTGATGCAGGCATTGACTGATGGATAGGTGAAGCTGTGGATGAGTAAGGTGTACATGGCTCAATGCGCAGTGTAACTGATGTGAACTTACGACTGAAAGATCACGGCGAGCCATCGGATTACACCGTGTATTTTCCCACCCTCCTGATTTTACATTAGCACCCGCTGAAGGGTCCGTGAATCAATTTGCGTGTTGGATATAATGGATATAATGCACACCATTAATGAACACGGTTATTTGAATACATCATATACACACACTCAAAAAAAAGATTTTGCTGCCTTTCCAAATTACTTACTTGAAATGAGCTGAAACAACACAATTCTTGAGGGTTTTTGTGGGACAACTGAATTGTTTTATGTTTAATCCGCTTAAATCAGTTAGGTAACTTCATTGATTTGTGTTGGGACTTTTGTTACAGTGCAGTGCTCAGTATAAATGAGCACACCTCCTTATGCAACCCAGGCTCATTATAGACATGCACCCCTGTATACATTTCTGGAGAGCACATAATACGTCCCAGAAGCTACGTTTTTTTTTTTTCTTGATGTTTTGCTGCTGTGCGCTTTTTCAGATCTCAACTTTCTCTCACGAGTGACTGACCGACTGACCAATACACCCATGAAGCATGTCAGGCATGTGTAGAAAAGGTAAAAATGTCATCAACGTGGCTTAAGCAGAATGCTTTCAGCTACTTTAATTTAAAGAGAGTCCTGTTACTTCCAGACCATATGAAAAGTGAGAAAGTGATGTTCTGGTGTCATTGAGGTTGACAGACTGCAGGTTATAAGTTCTCTGTCAGTGTTTAGTTCTGTCCTTCATCATGCATAGGTGTGTCTGATCATATGTGTGTGTGTGTGTACGTGTTGGTGAAGTGTTTGCAAACAGTTGAAGCTGTCGTGACACTGCATCTAAGATTGATGGCTCTATAAGTAATTTCATTTGTTTTATCCATTCACCCCAGTGTTGTTTTCAGACAGACATCCAGCAAGACTGCCTCTCTCCAGCTGTAGTGTTGAATGGAGGATATAACGGCACAGAGCATGTATGAGTGAGTGACTATGGATCAGTCAAATGGATGAAAAATATATATTTATACATTATCCGAATGCTGAATACACTTGTTTTTAATAATAAAGCTTCCCATTGAGCTTGTAAATATTATGAAATCTGAGGGTCGTACATAAGGGTCATAAAATAAAGAAATATAATAAAATATGAAATAATACAAATTTAATAAATAAATAAATAAACTATAAAGAAGAAATAAAGAAATAAATTAATAAGTTTAAATAAAACAAACAAATATAATAAAATAAAATAATAAACAAATACAATGAAATAGAAATAAAATAAATAAATACACGAATACAGAAATAATAAAATAAAAAATATACAAATTAAATAAATAAATAAATAAATAAAATAATCAAAACAAATAATCAAATACAATAATAAGTAAATAAAATAAACATATATAATAAAATGGGCCTCACAGTGGCGCAGTGGGCAGCATGTTCGCCTCACAGCAAGAAGGTCGCTGGTTCGAGCTTCGGCTGGGTCAGTTGGCGTTTCTGTGTGGAGTTTGCATGTTCTCCCTGTGTTGGTGTGGGTTTCCTCCGGGTGCTCCGGTTTCCCCCACAAGTCCAAACACATGCGGTATAGGTGAATTGGGTAGACTAAATTGTCCGTAGTGTATGTGTGTGAATGGGTGTGTATGGATGTTTCCCAGAGATGGGTTGCAGCTGGAAGGGCATCCGCTGCGTAAAACATATGCTGGATAAGTTGGCGGTTCATTCCGCTGTGGCGACCCCAGATTAATAAAGGGACTAAGCCGAAAAGAAAATGAATGAATGAATGAATGAATGAATATATAAAAAAATAAAATAATAAACAAATAAAATGAAATAGAAATAAAATAAAATAAATACAGAAATAAAATAAACAAATAAAATAAAATAAAAGGAATAATAAAAATATAAAATAAATAAATAAACAAGTAAATAAAATGCAATTATAAAGCAGCTGTAAGCAAGTCTGTGACAAACAAAAAACTAAACAGATTATGTAATAAAAAGCCCAATGTAATAAATAAATAAATCTACATTTTAAACACATTAAATCAATGGTAATAAAGTGAACGTGTGCGTGTGTGTTTCAACAGCGCTCACCAGACATGCTCAGATGTTGATGTCACTCCTACAGAGTGTGAGGCCTAATTAGGTGCTGCTGTTTCCTCATAAATTATCACCCATAATGTGTCTGTGTGACTGTGAAATACCTCCCATCACACACACACACACACACACACACACACACACACACACACAC
>CAIGQW010056518.1:28916-39625 GCA_903798125.1 Danio choprae | reverse complement strand
CTTCGATTGCTTGGTAGCACCATGGGCCCTAGCAGCAGCTGTTCACTAGGAACGTACTCGGGAGGGCAAGGCTCAAGCTGTTTCACTCAACATTATGTGCCTTTACTATAAAACTTTAATGTTATTTTCTGTCTTTCAAAAGCAGCACATGAGCTTGTCGGCCATTAATGTACAGTGGGCGTGGCTTGTTTTTTCTACTGCGAGCTGATTGGATGTAGTAAAGTAGGTGTTTCATTCGGAAGATGGGAAAATGGTTTGCGGAGAGTTATTACAACCTAACAGACTCCTCCTCCTCACCATTTCTGTTTGTTATCTGACAAGTGGAGGGGCGTGGTTAAGTTGTTAGCCACGCCCAATACCTCAGACAGACCTAATCTGAAATGCATTTTCAGACTTGAATCCACCTGGATGACGCGACGGCAGCCATATTGCACCAGACCGCACACCACACACCAGCTGATTGGTGAAGAGGAGACAGGGAGATGAAGCCAATTATGATATGGGGATGGTTAGGAGACCATGATGGACAGAGGCCAATGGGCAAATTTGGTCAATGGCCCTACTCTTTTTCGAAGGACATCCTGGGATTTTTCACGACCACAGAGAGTCAGGACCTCTGTTTAATGTCTCATCTGAAAGACGTCGCTCACTGAGCAGTATAGAGTCCCCTTCACTACACTGGGACGTTAGGACCCACACAGACTGCAGGTTGAGCGCCCCTGCTCACTTCCGGCAGCAACCTAGCTTTCCCATGTGGTCTCCCATACAGGTACTGACCGGGCGCAGCCCTTCTTAGCTTCAGTGGGCAACCATGTGAGAGTTGCAGAGAGCTAGCTGCCGGCAAAGCTGTACACCACAAAACTAGCAATGCGAGCTAACAAAATCAATATGGTTAGTTTTGATTTCATGTGTACTCATAAGGTTTGCATAAAAGTCACGTCTGGCACACTTTAATACCCTTTGAGTTGAACATGCTTCTTTTGAACTGGAGTCCTGCGATGTCGTCTTCGCAGAGCACTTACGGTCAAATAGAACGAACCTCTGAAGTGGTAGGAGAAACATATTAAATGTGCAGAGCGGCGGGTCGCAAGAACCAGGATTGAGAACCTGCTGTGTTTAGCAGAGGTGGAGGAATAGAGCAGACAAGGCCTACCGAGGGGATCCTGATGGCCCCCGGCTGTTCACAAATCAGGGCATTAGTTTTGTTTTTGCCATTTGACACACTTGTTGCCTTCTAATATCATGAGTCCCTTCATTTGTCTACACTGTAAAAAACAATGTTAATTAACAGTTTCCGTATTTAGTGTTTTCCATTTGTGTGCATTATGGGGTGTTGATCTCGGCTCTGTCCACTTTTGATGATGAAAATTCAACTCTACAGTTTAACAAAGTGACTTTTATTGACATTTCAGTGGTTTGAAATAATACAATGTTTAAGAAATAATAATATAATAATATAATATAAGGCGACGCGGTGGCACAGTGGGTAGCACAATCGCCTCACAGCAAGAAGGTCGCTGGTTCGAGCCTCATATATATTCATTCATTCATTCATTCATTTTCTTTTCGGTTTAGTCCCTTTATTAATCTGAGGTCGCCACAGTGGAATGAACCACCAACTTATCCAGCATATGTTTTACGCAGCGGATGCCCTTCCAGCTGCAACCCATCAATGGGAAATATCCAGTCATCATGTGCTAATGTCTTCTATGAGAGAAACTTCAGTTGACTCTGCAACATAGGCTCATTCTGAAAACGTAGCCCTATATACATTTCTGGAGATTGCGCCAGTGTGGATGTAGCCAGAGGTACGTATGGCTGCATTTCGTCTTTAAAACGAATGCTATGGGGCGGTATGACGCCGTTCCTTTTTGCACTTACCAGTTGGCCGCTTACCTCCATATGGACGGCTTTTCCACTGTAACCAGTTTGAACAGTAGCTCGCCATGTACGTCAGCGCGCTTCAGACGCAGAGAGGAGTCGACCACAATAACAGGTTTGAGTCTGGGGAAGAACGGTTCCAGAAAGCAGGTAAGCCAAAAACAGAAGCCCAAAAATAAAACAAACAAGTAAATAACAGGGTGAGAATGTGATAAAATCTAAAATACGTGGTAAAAATCAGGTGAGGGCTTTTCTTTTTCTGGATTGCTTTTTAAAACTGTTGGTTGGGTTTAGGGAAGGAGGAGGGTGGTTCAGTCAGTCAGTCAGTCAGTCAGTCGACAGCGGCCTCTGGTGGATATACGTGAGAACAGCAGCCGTGAATGGCACTCGTGAAAGCAAATTGAGATCTCAAAAAGCGCACACAGCGGCCTCTGGCGGATTCGCGAAAACAAAAACTGCAAAAAACGTACTTGGTGCTCTCCAGAAATGTATATAGCGGTACGTTTTCAGAATGAGCCTGGGTTGTGACCATGAAAGCGTCCTTAAAGACGGAATAATGACCGTGACCTGATTCTGTCATCAATGCTGCTCCATAAACACCGCCTCGGGCCATACTTACAGACATTTAGGTTGGACAAACACTTTGTTTCAGCAGAGTTTAAATACAGTTGACACAGCAACCGCTCAGACTATTGACTAAACGTGAAATTGACAGATTCGTACACAGCATTTGACGGCACGTGTTCAATTATTCATCCGGCCTATTGAATTGTGCCTGCTTGACAGGTTGTATGGAGGAAAGTAAAAGCTCCTGCTGCTTTGACTCTAGCCTTTGTGCCCTCAGTCCAAACTTTAAATTGAAAAAAATATGAGACTTACTTCAATTCCTAGAGACGGTTTTTTTGTAAGAAAGGCCCTAAACTCGGATCATTTTCATGGAGCGCATTGCTCTGTTAGAATCACAGAAGTTGGCTTCCACTCAGGGATGCATGCATAAATGCGTTTTCATTCATTTATTCAATGTCTTTCGGCTTAGTCTCTTATTTATCAGGGGTTGCCACAGCGGAATGAACCGCCAACTATTCCAGCACATGTTTTTTACGCTGCGGATGCCCTTCCAGCCACAACCCAGTACTGGGAAACACTCTTGCAATCACACACACACACACACACTTTTTGTTTTACCCAATTCCCCTATAGCGCATGTGTTTGGAGCACCCAGAGGAAACCCACGCCAACACAGGGCGAACATGCAAACTCCACACAGAAATGCCAACTGACCCAGCTGGGACTCGAACCAGCAAACTTCTTGCTGTGAGGCAACAGTGCTAACCACTGAGCCACTGTGCCACCTAAATGCGTTTTCCTTATGTGCAATTACCCACCCAGTCACTTCTATACCATCAGCTGATTTTTGGGGCCGACCCAAACTTTTGGCCCGCTCTCCGTCTTTCTTCGTTTTGAAGAGAAATTGGTTCCTTGCTTAAATATTAATCCTCTTTTACAGATTCTAAATCCAGTTTTCTAATCTGTGCCTCATTAAAAATGCATGCTGGAACATGCTTTATTTGAATGGAGTGGAGACGTACTGTGGCAGGGTATACACACACATGGCAGAAGAAGCCAGACAGAGCGGCTTACGGAGCTCAGGGGTTTGGTCAGTGGATTAGCACGGTTTTTACAGGAGGACTTCTGGTGAGCTTAGCATTTGAGGAAATGTACTCTTTCAAAGAGAATGCTGCACTCGGAATTTGTAACCCAGCGCTGTTTTCCTTCTTGTGAATCTTTGAAGAAAAGCAAGTCTTGCTTTCTTGAGAGTTAGGCTTAAAGGGTGCACTTGAGTCTTCTTGACCACTTTAACTGGCCCAAAAGGTGAACTTAACTTTTAAAAAATGTTGAATCGGTTTAACTGGGCTCAGTCAGTTTACCTAATCATTCATCATTCATTTCTGCTTAGTCTCATTTTTATCCAGGGTCGTCACAGCGGAATGAACCGCCAACTATTCCAGTATATGCTTTACGCAGCGGATGGCCTTCTAGCCGCAACCCAGTACTGGGAAACACCCATACACTCTCACATTCACACACACACTCATACAATACGGCCAATTTAGTTAATCCAATTCACCTATAGCGCATGTGTTTGGACTGTGGGGAAACCGGAGCACCCGGAGGAAACCCACGCCAACACGGGGAGAACATGCAAACTCCACACAGGCCACAGTGCTAACTACTGAGTTTTATCATTCCGCTACATACAGTGAAAGGAAATGTCGTGGACCACGGTGCTACATAATTGAACATAATCATAAATATGAACACAACACTGGACATAAGATCTATTTTAAACCTACACATAACTAACAGAGCTATGCATATGCTAAACATACTTAAACTACAGGGTATGCACATAAGCTGAGACACTCTACACAAGTACCTTTCTATAATACAGAACAATATTGTGCAAGATATATGGAGGTATTTAAGTGTGATGGAAGCAAGTAGTGCAACGTGATTTGTAAGTAAACATTGTTTTTCTTATTGAGTCCTTGTAAGGTTTAAGTAAAGTGTCTGGTGCATATGGAGAGAGAGAGAGTGTTTTCTACAGGTGGTTTGTCAAGCCCACTCACTTGTGTGAAGCACACTTCATAAATGCACACTGTTATCATAGAGATATGGAGTGATTTTAGGAAAGTGCCTGGTGCACATGGAGAGAGAGAGTGTTTCAACGAGTGGTTTATCAAGCCCACTCACTTGTGTGAAACACACACTGAAATGCACACTGTTATTATAGAGATATGGAGTGTTTTTAAGAAAGTGTCTGGTGCATATGGATAGAAAGAGAGAGTGTTTTCTACAGGTGGTTTGTCAAGCCCACTCACTTGTGTGAAGCACACACTGAAATGCACACTGTTATTATATAGACATGGAGTGTTTTTAAGAAAGTCTCTGGTGCAAATTGGTGCAAGTGTTTGTTAAAGTGCCAGAGAGATGAAAGTGTGTGTTTTCTACAGGTGGTTTGTCGAGCCCACTCACTTGTGTGAGACACACTCAATGCTGTTCTGTTTCTTTTGGTTTATTTACATGTCTTTAGTCATAATGTCCTCATAATTCAGTCAAACCGCAAACAAATGTTTAGTTTGTACCCATTTTTTCTCCATCCACATGTTTGGTGCACGCCGTATTTCACATGTGGTCAAACGAACAGCACTAAAAAAGCAATTTCATCCAATCTTTTTATTTTCAAGCATCCTGCCAAGACTCAATGAGAGTCAAATTTTCAGTACATCTTTGATTCTTCCCTCTAAAGCCTACACTTCATTATTATCAATAAAACAATATAATTTGTTGTCAGCATTAATTGCACAATTAAAAATGATACATTAAAATGAAGTGGACATGCCGTGTATTGACCGATGATGTCCCCTTGACGTCTAAAGCCAATTTTGTAATGATTTTCTAATGATCTAAACCCAATACCTGTCAGTTAGTGTCTCATTTGCAACGCAATTGCCTTCATTTAGGTTGGTTTTTCTCTCCAGCAAACAACTTACTGACTGATACACCCACTAGCCTTTTTATTTTTACATAAGCCATGTACCTTACTACCTAGCGGGCTCCTCAATGTCAAAACGAAAGTCAAAAAACAAATAAAAAATGCAAATAGATTTGATGTCAATTGACTACCTTAAACGACATTAAATTGACATCTAACATGGGCATCAAAAAACAATTACAGGACTGTCGATAATCGGACACCAATACGGACACCAATGTTAGATGTCAGCTTGTTGTCATTTTGGACGTTTACATGGGATTGTACAGAAACAAACTCCAGTGTAAATTTGGAGTTGAAGCTCTCATGTTATAATTGCCCAGTGGTTAGCACTGTTGCCTCACAGCAAGAACACCACCGGTTTTACCCCTCACCAGGCCGGTCGGCGTTTCTGTGTGGAGTTTGCATGTTCTCCTCATGCTCGCGTGGGTTTTCCCCGGGCTTCCCGCTTTCCTCCCACCATCCGAAGACATTCACCATAAGTAACTTGACTACTCCAAATAGCATCTTAAGATATATCTCAAGCACGTTCACAAGCAGGGGAGTTCTCAAGACCTACCTAAGCTCAAACTCCCCTCTCAAACGGAAGGGAGCCCTGGGCTCGAGTATATTCTGAGCTCAGGGCTCTCTCCCGGGACAGCGTGCCAAACACGCTTTATTATCAATCATCAGCTAAGCGTGAACTCTTGAAGTAACAATTCTACTGGCTTATTACCTGTCTATTATTAAGATATTAACTGTTTATTTGCACGTATGATCTTATTTTACATCCCTAATCCTACCCAATACCTAAACTCAACTTCTATCTATTAATAAGCAGCTAATTAGTAGTTTATTGAACTAGAAGCCTTAGTTAATGGTTTGTTAATAGCATGAATTGTACCTTAAAATAAAGGGGGACCTATAATACATTTTGTGTCATTATATTGGGAGTCAATGCGATCAATGATGTCAAATGGACATCAAGGTTTTGACTTCAAATACATTATTTGGTATTTTTTTAGATCAATGTTATTATCAATTTCGTTTTGCCATCAAGGTGTTCACACTGCACACTGTTGGAGTCTCTTTTACATTGGAACTTAATTGTTCATAGCATATATTCTGGATTTTGGTCCATAGTGACATGCCAGCACCCCTAATCTGATTTCACCAAGTAGGACATGTTCCTGGACTAACATCTATGTTGATCCTGGAACAACTTTCCAATCAGCCAATCAGAATTAAGAGATACGTTTACAGTTCAGGCTTACGGTTAGAGTTATGCTCTTCTACATGAGTGTTATCCAACTATTATTCCCCTCATATTTTGGGAATAATGTACAGTTATGGTTGGGTTTATGAGCAGGGAATAGGTATGAATTACATTTTCCAACAACTATGATGTTCCACGATCAACATAGATGTTAATCCAGGATCGCATCGTACTTGGCAAAATCATGACGTGCTGCCAGCATCACAGAGTTACAACTGCTGTAAATTGTAACTACAATTGTGGCCCTGCACAACTAAAAAGCTAATTGTTTGGAAATTGAGACGTATGCATCATCTGAAATATGATTTCCGTCGACGTATGTATGGTGTCACACCCTCTGCACGTTCCATCAGCCCCAGTCACCATTCACAGTCACCATCCACTACACACCGTGAACAATCACCAGAAAACTAATCACCCACACCTGCACCTGCAATAACCCACTCACTATTTAAGCTCACCTCATTCATTCACTCACCGGCTGGAATCAACGTTGGATGGTCATCTCTTCCTCGTGTATCTTCCCGTGTTCTCCTGTGCTCTCCTATGCTCTCCTGTGCATCATATAGGCTTGCTCCTGTGATCTGTTTACTCGACAAACTACAAAGGGAAGTGACTCTTGTATTATCCACGAACATTGTGTCCTTTTACCACCATTGTGTTATCCACCGCCTGCACTAGTGTGTGCGAAGACTTCACCTGTGCACTCACTTACCTGTTTTGCCACTGCACCGCTGCTGTAATTACAGCGTGCACGGCTAGATCCAGCGTGTGTGTCATCACACACACACAGCCTTTACCAGAGACTTTATTTGTGCACCAGTGTGAATAAACACCTTGATTACTAATTGCCTGTCCTCTCTTCCTTGTGTGACT
This sequence comes from Danio choprae, assembly GCA_903798125.1. Classification (NCBI taxonomy): domain Eukaryota; kingdom Metazoa; phylum Chordata; class Actinopteri; order Cypriniformes; family Danionidae; genus Danio; species Danio choprae. The sequence goes on along the minus strand of CAIGQW010056518.1, from coordinate 32,057 downwards.
GTGACATATGGTTTGTTAGGATGGACAATATGTGGACATTTGGAATCTGTGGGTTCAAACAAACAACAACAACAACAACAAAAAGCCTTAAAGTTATCCAAATTAAGTTCTTGCAATGCATACTACTAATAAAAAAAAAAAGTTTAGATATATTTACAATAGGGCCTCACAGTGGCGCAGTGGGTAGCACGTTCGCCTCACAGCAAGAAGGTCGCTGGTTCGAGCCTCGGCTGGGTCAGTTGGCGTTTCTGTGTGGAGTTTGCATGTTCTCCCTGTGTTGGCGTGGGTTTCCTCCGGGTGCTCCGGTTTCCCCTACAAGTCCAAAGACATGCGCTATAGGTGAATTGGGTAAGCTAAATTGTCGGTAGTGTATGAGTGTGAATGGTTGTGTATGGATGTTTCCCAGAGATGGGTTGCAGCTGGAAGGGCATCCGCTGCGTAAAACATATGCTGGATAAGTTGGCGGTTCATTCCGCTGTGGCGACCCCAGATTATTAAAGGGACTAAGCCGAAAAGAAAATGAATGAATGAATATTTACTGTAGGACATTTACAAAATGTCTTCATGGAACTTGATGTTTATTTAATATTCCAACATTTTCTATGCCTATTCCTGCAAATAAACCTGTGCATCTTAAGCTTTGTGGTCCATTTCGCAATAATCACAATTTTCTACACTCAAAAAATGACTTTTGCTGCTTGTTCAAACTACTTATTCAAAATGAGCAGAGTTCTTAAGTTGTTTTTGGGACCACCTAATTGTTTTATGTTCAATCCAATGAATTTTGTAAACACGATTATGTTAACTCAATCGATTTGTGTTGAACCCAGCATATCTTACAGTGTACATACCAAAACACATGCGACTGCTCTATGATCATATAAGAGTAAAACTATATTTATTGACCTAAATGAGCTTGCAGCGTTGCTTACTCCAAAATCAGCAGATCAACAAACTCTGCCATAAACCATACTGTCCAATATTTTTAGCCATCCTATAAATAATTATAACCTTGTCCCACATATGTCCCCGTCCAGCTTTTCTCCTGAAAGGTCTTTGTTTTGCGGTCCAAAGAGGCTGTTTTCTCGCTTAGATGTCTTTTTTTTTTCAGTCTTGGCCTCTTGAGAGAAATCTATAGGAGCACCGGGCGTTAGATTGAGTGCTGTATTTTGGGCCGCTGAGCTCTTGCTGATTGATTGATTGACTCTCTGTATTGATGCAGGCATTGACTGATGGATAGGTGAAGCTGTGGATGAGTAAGGTGTACATGGCTCAATGCGCAGTGTAACTGATGTGAACTTACGACTGAAAGATCACGGCGAGCCATCGGATTACACCGTGTATTTTTCCCACCCTCCTGATTTTACATTAGCACCCGCTGAAGGGTCCGTGAATCAATTTGCGTGTTGGATATAATGGATATAATGCACACCATTAATGAACACGGTTATTTGAATACATCATATACACACTCAAAAAAAAGATTTTGCTGCCTTTCCAAATTACTTGCTTGAAATGAGCTGAAACAACACAATTCTTGAGGGTTTTTGTGGGACAACTGAATTGTTTTATGTTTAATGCGCTTAAATCAGTTAGGTAACTTCATTGATTTGTGTTGGGACTTTTGTTACAGTGCAGTGCTCAGTATAAATGAGCACACCTCCTTATGCAACCCAGGCTCATTATAGACATGCACCCCTGTATACATTTCTGGAGAGCACATAATACGTCCCAGAAGCTACGTTTTTTTTTTTTCTTGATGTTTTGCTGCTGTGCGCTTTTTCAGATCTCAACTTTCTCTCACGAGTGACTGACCGACTGACCAATACACCCATGAAGCATGTCAGGCATGTGTAGAAAAGGTAAAAATGTCATCAACGTGGCTTAAGCAGAATGCTTTCAGCTACTTTAATTTAAAGAGAGTCCTGTTACTTCCAGACCATATGAAAAGTGAGAAAGTGATGTTCTGGTGTCATTGAGGTTGACAGACTGCAGGTTATAAGTTCTCTGTCAGTGTTTAGTTCTGTCCTTCATCATGCATAGGTGTGTCTGATCATATGTGTGTGTGTGTGTACGTGTTGGTGAAGTGTTTGCAAACAGTTGAAGCTGTCGTGACACTGCATCTAAGATTGATGGTTCTATAAGTACTTTCATTTGTTTTATCCATTCACCCCAGTGTTGTTTTCAGACAGACATCCAGCAAGACTGCCTCTCTCCAGCTGTAGTGTTGAATGGAGGATATAACGGCACAGAGCATGTATGAGTGAGTGACTATGGATCAGTCAAATGGATGAAAAATATATATTTATACATTATCCGAATGCTGAATACACTTGTTTTTAATAATAAAGCTTCCCATTGAGCTTGTAAATATTATGAAATCTGAGGGTCGTACATAAGGGTCATAAAATAAAGAAATATAATAAAATATGAAATAATACAAATTTAATAAATAAATAAATAAACTATAAAGAAGAAATAAAGAAATAAATTAATAAGTTTAAATAAAACAAACAAATATAATAAAATAAAATGATAAACAAATACAATGAAATAGAAATAAAATAAATAAATACACGAATACAGAAATAATAAAATAAAAAATATACAAATTAAATAAATAAATACATAAAATAATAAAAACAAATAATCAAATAAAATAATAAGTAAATAAAATAAACATATATAATAAAATAAAATAATAAACAAATGAAATAGAAATACAATAAAATAAATAAATAAATACAGAAATAAAATAAACAAATAAAATAAAAGTAATAATAAAAATATAAAATAAATAAATAAACAAGTAAATAAAAGGCAATTATAAAGCAGCTGTAAGCAAGTCTGTGACAAACAAAAAACTAAACAGATTATGTAATAAAAAGCCCAATGTAATAAATAAATAAATCTACATTTTAAACACATTAAATCAATGGTAATAAAGTGAACGTGTGCGTGTGTGTTTCAACAGCGCTCACCAGACATGCTCAGATGTTGATGTCACTCCTACAGAGTGTGAGGCCTAATTAGGTGCTGCTGTTTCCTCATAAATTATCACCCATAATGTGTCTGTGTGACTGTGAAATACCTCCCATCACACACACACACACACACACACACACACACACACACACACAC
>CAIGQW010056511.1:0-12037 GCA_903798125.1 Danio choprae | reverse complement strand
TGTTTTAATGAGATATGACAAACTTTAGTTTTATTTCTATCTATATTCCAATTATTCAGATCTATTTTCTGAATATATATATGCAAATCTATTGTTTTATTCACATTTATATTATATTGTGTTATTATTGTTGTGTTATATATATATCTATATTGTGTTATACAGAAGGGTTTCAAATGTAGTTTACATGATGTTATATAATGTTTTATCATTATTTTACTAGACAAACATGGTCAAGTCTGCAAGCGTCTGAGGAAGGTCATCATACAGTATAGTGTAGTGTTGTTTTTACTGTAAACATCGACTCTGGCATCTGTTGAGTGTAAATCTGAGTCAACATGAGCTGCAGATATGATGATTCTCACGCAGAATATGAAAGTGTATTTCTGAGCTTGGTGTGTGTGTGTGTGTGTGTGTGTGTGTGTGTGCAGGTCTGGAGCTGTGTGACCCGTCTCTGCGTCTGCTGGTCACCATGATGTCTGGTTTGACCATGTTCTCCGGCGAGCTTCTGCTGCTGGCCGTGGCCCTCGGCTGCGGCTCCTGGAGGGGTCTGATTGGGACCGGAGCCGCTCCGCTCTCTCTGTTCCTCTGCTACGGGTTAGAGACACACACACAGCTCACAATTAGCTGAAGAATATTTTATTTATCTGCTCTAACTTATGTAGAACAAATATCATTTAATGGCATATTAAAAGATTCTGTTTGTGAGCACAAAGCCAGTCTTCGCTTTTTAAATCGGGAAAGTCAGCGCAGCATGTGGTAGGGATGCCACAATACTCAGTATAATATTGGTGCATTCGGTATGACCTCCACGGTTCAATACGCATATAGATATTGCGATATATAAATATTTTTTTAGTTTTGCATTAAAATGAAATTAAAATTGTGCTTTGCATTTCCCCCATTTCCTTAAAGGGCTTCTGTTTTACCCCTTTTACTATTTTGGATTTTGCATGAATTTAAATGTATTATCTTTCTATTTCTTAAGATGTTCTGTGACTAAAATATTATTTTAATAAATATATAACTTTATAATAAATAATTTTTGTTCAAATGCACCAATAGAAATAGAAAAAAATCTAAATTTTCATACATAAAAGTTCTCATTTATGCTGAGCACTATACATATATATATATATTATATCTACACACATTTAGTTAAGTAAATAAATAGATTGAATGATGCGCTCAAAATGCCATGTGGGCCTAATCATCAGCAGTGTTTAATGAAGCCTGACTCCTGAAACCTGTTCTGTGAGTTTCTTTCCAGAAAAGCTCATTTGCATGAAGCTCATTTGATATGTATGATATAAACTCAAGCACACTTGCATTAGCAGCTGGAGCTCCCCAAAACTTCATGTAGAGCAGAGATGCCTAAACTAGGGCCCGCGGGACAAAGGGTTTCGAGATTTTATCAGTTCATATTTAATGTAACCCTTTGTTTGTTTTATTGTTAAAAGTTCATTGAAATGACGGGTTTCAATTAAATGGTGTAAATGAATCAGATTTTGTCTAAATGTACATACTGTCCCCTGACAATGCAGAGACTTTGGTGAGTAACTCAAGTCAAAGGAATAATCTGCTTGACTAGTTTATTCAGCATTGAACTCCACTGTTATAAATGTGATTGTTTTTATTGCAATAACTTATCATTTAAAACGTAATACTGCGTTAGTTAATACGATTTAATGTAATGTTTTCTATTTATTTAGAAATATTAGGAAATAAATTAGGAAATGAACCATGGCAACTTTAATGTGATATAGATTTACCTTCGGCCCTCGATGATATTTGATTTTTGGCCCTTCATCCGAATAAGTTTGAGCACCCCTAATGCAGAGCTTCATTCAGGATTATTGATCTTAAATTCCCAGCGACGCATCAGAGCTGTAAAAGCACATCAGCACTCGTCCATCAAGCTGCTGTCTGTGTCTTTAAGACCGTCACACAGATTCTGACAGCATTTTATTAGCAGCAAACTAAACTATTCAACATCTGAGCTGTTTCAAACAGAGTGTTATTGTATAATTATAACAATAATACATATTTATATTGTAGATTAGCGCAAAAATGTTGTTCAATACACAATTTAGTTTTCTGACAACTATGAGGAAAATTGTTGATCCACATTTGGACTATTATATAAAAAAATGTCTAATTTATATTTAAGAATGTTAATATAAAACAATGCATAATAAAATGATGTATATTTATTATTAAACTGCATCATGTGTATTAGAAAGTCTATTATTAAAAGATATAGAAAAATATTATAGATCTATATATGTATTTGGAAAATATATAATATTAAGCCATGAGTAATGCATGTAGGGGATTGAATGGGGACTTTGAATTGGATTTTACTTGCAACCATTGACTGCAATCATACTGTCAACAAGGACCACCGAATCAGCTACAAATCTTCTTTAATGCTTGACTGGAGTTTACCGTTGTTTTACTATGCTAGTTTCATGAAGCTGCTCTGTGTTTCAGTCATCTACATGTGTGTTTGTTGGTCTTCAGGATCCCGGGTGTGTTTCCAGAATCGCCGCGATGGCTTCTGCTCACCGAGAGAACTGGAGACGCAAACTCTTTCTGTGAGCGCAGCGACCGCCAGAGAGACGACGACAGCTTCACCGGTCAGTGCTCAAACACTTTGGGGGGATATATTTAGAGATTATTCATTAGGGGTCGCCACAGCGGAATGAACCCGCAACTATTGCATCATATGTTTTACACAGCGGATGCCCTTCCAGCTGCAATCCAGAACTGAGAAACACCCATACACACTCATTTACACACACACTACGGCCAATTTAGTTGATTTAATTCCCCTATAGCGCATGTGTTTGGACTGTGGGGGAAACCGGAGCACCCGGAGGAAACCCACGCCAACATGCAAATTCCACACAGAAACACCAACTGACCCGGCTGGGACTCGAACCAGTGACCTTCTTACTGTAAGGCCACAGTGCTAACCACTGAGCCACCGTGTCACCCCACCATTCTCATTTCAGAATTGCTTAATGGAGACAGCGTGACGTGTAGAAATGTAGATAATTTTACGCTCACAACTGAGTAGGATAAACGTTTTCTTCGATAAGATAAAATGTGCATGAACTATAATAGAAACTCATTTACTGAATAAAATCCAGCATGCACATAAAAAATAATCATATGATTAATTTTTTTAACAAGAGTAAGTAGCTAATTCATACAGCGCGATGGCAATCTGCTTTTCTGTGGAAACTGGGGTGTTTGAGGGTCTTTGCATCATTAATGCTGGTCTGCAGCTCTCCATGTTTCCAGCTTTACATTGTTGCAGATGTGAAATGTTGTTGTGCTGATTGTAAAAGGCCTCAGCCCTCCGTCAGTCCGTCATCACAGTGCTTCATTATTATTATTCCCTCCAGAACTGTCTTGAGCATCTGTCTGCGCTCCTGTCTCACGCCTCCAGAAGCCACCGCTTTCATTGCGTTTCGTCTTCTGAGGCGCAGCTCATTTATTAGAGGAGAACAAACACCACAGTGGCTCTTTCTACCACACTAGACTACATTTCTCTGACTCATATTTGCTCCAGTTTATCAGGAAGTGATGATTTTGTTCTCTTTTGTTTGTCACTGGATGGAAACGCTGCTTTATTTGCAAATGCTTTATGAAATATTCCAGTTTTGCGCATTAATTTAATTGTCATCTTCGGATGGAAACTCTGGAACTGGGTGTTTTTCAGAATATCTTGTTTTGTGTTCAACAGAAGAAATAAAATCATGTTATTTTTGGGTGAACTGTCCATTTAATTAGTGTTCTTGTATGTGCCGCAGAGTTGGACAGTGAATCGTCCTCGTCTCCTACACGTCCTCATCTGTCCTTCCCTGAGCTGCTGCACAGCAGAAACATCTGGAAGAACCTCTGCGTGCTGGGATTCACATCGTAAGTGATTCACTTGGCTCAGCAAACGCTCTAAAGTGTTCATCAATCATGTAACTGTGTACATGAGGTTGTGCTTAAAAATATTTTATACAAGAATAGTAAATAAGTGTTTTGTGCTGATCTTGGCCTGTCATTGATAATGAAATATGACATGAAAACCATCAGTAGGTACACGAGTCACTGTCCTAAAGAGTGATTCACTGAATCATTCATTCAAAAATGAAACTGAGCAAGGTCGTCTTTATGAATGGATCGCTGAATCAGTGACTCAAATGATTCGTTCAGAAACAGATTCATTCAGGAATGCAAGTTAAATGTTGCTCTGAAATGAATCATGTTTTACTATTTTCATTAAAGAAACTGATAAATCGGACCATATTGTGTCTAAAATGTAGCTCAGCATAACTTGGGTATTTGATTAAAGATTACTTACTCCCAGGCCCATTTATATCGAAGTTGATACTTAGCAGCACCATAATGGTGTTTCATCTAGTTTATATGAGCTGGGTTGTTACCCCAATGCTCAACCCCCAACCTGGAGGACCAGGACATACACTATGGACAATTTAGCTTACCCAATTCCCCTATAGCGCATGTGTTTGGACTGTGTGGTGAACTGGTGCACCCGGAGGAAACCCACGCCAACACGGGGAGAACATGCAAACTCCACACAGAAATGCCAACTGCTCCAGCCGAGGCTCGAACCAGCGACCTTCTTGCTGTGAGGCGATCGTGCTACCCACTGCACCACCGCGAGGCCCCACATATGCAATTGATCAATTATAACCCAGACTCAACATTGCATATGCTGTGCTGTGACTACTGCGCATGATAACATTGCGATATTGATGCTGAAACTGTATATTGTGCAGCTCTACTATATACATGTGAAAATAAAAGAGTACATTTTGCTTTCATGCCAACTTTAAGAGGTAAAAGCATGTGTGTTGTGCTCAGGTTCATCTCTCATGGCATCAGTCACTGCTACAGCTCCTTCAGTGATGATGTTCGGGGAACTCCTCCGACCTTCTACTGGACGTACCTGCTGTCGGTGTGTGCTGGCGGCGGAGCCTGGCTGCTGCTGTGGGCTACGGTGGACCGCTGCGGCCGGAGGGGGATCCTGCTGCTGGCCATGACCCTCACTGGACTGGCTTCGCTCATCCTGCTCGGACTCATGGACTGTAAGTGTGTGTGTGTGTGTGTGTGTGAGAGAGAGAGAGAGAGAATCACTTCAGCATTGAGACACAATTATACGCCCTCCTGTCAAATTTTACCATTGCAGAAGTGATGTTTAACAGAGCGAGGACATTTTCACAGTATTTCCTTGGAGAAAGTCTTCTTTTAGTTTATCTATTACTAGTAAATATCTAGTCAAATAATGTGCTGTCATCATGGCAAAGATAAAAGAAATCAGTTATTAGTAATCAGTTGCTATATCTAGGCCTGTCACAATAATCAATATATCGATTATCGCACAACACATGGACATGACCTCAGTCATTTTTGGTGATGCAGTATATATATCGCCCATACATAAAAACCAATACTAGCAACATTTTAGCTGATTGTACAACATCTCCATCTCTACTGGAGGTGTCAGTATGCTTAAAAACACGACAGTATTTACTATACATTACTATAGTATATTCTCATGTGGGTGTCTGACAGCTGAAAATAGATCTGATAGCAGATATCACAGCCTCTGTTACTCTTTACCTTGCTTTTTTGTTCATATTTACTATTATTTATTTAGGATAGGAGTTTGCACACTCGTTATTACATTGCTAACTTGATGATAATGAAATGAAATATTCTTAAGAGTGAAATATGATGTGTGCTCTGGAAGAGTGTGCTTGCATCGTGATGATATTATACTGTCATTCTGGCATTATATAATGAGGGGCATATAATGGTCCTAAAATGACAATAATATCGTGTTATATTTTGGTGCAATATATCCTACAACAGAAAATAGATATCATGACAGGCCTTGCTCTATCTATTGTGTTTAAAAATGTCTTCTCTGTTAATCAGCACTTGGGAAATGTTTGATAAAGAATTAAGCGCTAATCATTTAGACTTCAACTGTGCAATGCACATGGGCAAATTGTAATGTTTGTGATGTTTCACACTAAAACTAAATGTCAAAGAAAATTATACTCAATTCTCATCATGTTTTTTACTTGACAAATGTGTGTGTATGTATATGTATATATATATATATATATATATATATATATTTGCTGTTATTTAGTCTTTGGCTGGTATTTAAAAGTGTGCTTTATTGTTAAATAGTTAGCATTTTTAATTGTTTAAAATATTCACAATGACAGATTTTTGCTGTTTTTTTGCGAAATTCAATCTGCAAATTCAATCGTGACTGGTTTCATGACGTTTGTGTGGAAGCTTGTTTCTGTCACAAATGGAGATAGTTTTAACTGTGAATTCAGATCTTGGTTTTCATCACCATTTGTGCACTCTTTCTCAGAATTGTTCATTGTATCTTGCAGTTGTAGAAGTTGATGTTTTGCAGTTCTGAGAGAAAGTTTGGAGTAATTCTATTTCAGCTTACAATTGTGAGAAATAAGTAACATTATATAATAAGTCGGGCCTCACGGTGGCGCAGTGGATAGCACGTTCGCCTCACAGCAAGAAGGTCGCTGGTTCGAGCCTCGGCTGGGTCAGTTGGCATTTCTGTGTGGAGTTTGCATGTTCTCCCCGTGTTGGCGTGGGTTTCCTCCGGGTGCTCCGGTTTCCCACACAAGTCCAAAGACATGCGGTATAGGGGAATTGGGTAAGCTAAATTGTCCGTAGTGTATGAGTGTGAATGGGTGTGTATGGATGTTTCCCATTATTCAGTTTCCCAAGATGGGTTGCAGCTGGAAGGGCACCCGCTGCATAAAACATATGCAGGGGGGGAGAGTAATAATGCGCCTAGACTGCAGCTCTGCACAAGAAGTTTGGCCAGTAGAAATGGAAATGGTTGTGCAACTGAGCCTGGATTCTCTCGAGGTTTTTATTTATTTTTTCCTTCACTTTCGTCAATTGGTGAAGTTTGTTCCTCGCCACTGTCGCCAAACGCTTGCTGTGGGACTTGTGGAGCTGCGCATGGATGGATTTGCTCTTCAGTGTTTGGACTTTCAGCAGTGTCAATTAAACACTGAACTGAACTAAACTCTAAAAACTGGACTGAAGCAGTTTTAGTTTCCTAGAACTTCTATGTTAAGCTGCTTGGACACAATCTACAATGTAAAAGCGCTACAGAAATGAAGATGAATTCAATTGAATGATAAAAAAAAAGACTTCTGTATTTATCTCTCACAGTTGTATTCTTCTTCTTTCTCAACTCTAAAATAACCAACAATAATAATAATCAATTGCTTGTATTCTTTCTCCCGGGGCAGAAATGAGCTTCCAAACATTTGCACACAGAATCATTTGTAAAGTAACTGATGGATATTTTGTTGTGTGTGTGTGCGTGTGTGTGTGCGTGCGCAGACCTGAGTGATGGAGCGATGAAGGTGTTCTCCATAATGGGTCTGTTCTCATCTCAAGCGGCCGCTTCTCTCTCCATTCTGTTCACGGCTGAAGTCATGCCCACCGTCATCAGGTACACACACTCTTTCTTAAACTCCTCCTGAAACAGCAGGATGCAGGGCATTTATGGAGAATGAAACGGTGAAGAAAAACAGCACACACACACTTGGCCACCAGAGGCTGCTTAGGGATGTAATGTATGCATCTCTGCTGCATCATTCTGGCTGTCCGCCGAGAGCCTTTCTCCTGGGGGGACTTTGCAGCAGTCGCTCTTGTTATTCACTTAATAAAAACACAGTTTAACACAAACGCAAAAGCAAGATCATGAGTTTGACAATGTGTGTGATGGGCTGTCACAATTACAACATTTGGCTGAAGATGAATTGTTTAGGAAACTATTGAGTTTATGCAATTAATTGTCTGTTTTGGTGCCCATACAGAAATCTGATATAAGGACAAACGTGAACATATATGTGAAAATTCAGATGATTAAAACTGTGAAACTCTTGTTGTGTCCACAGAGGAAGTGGTGTTGGAGCCGTAATGGCTCTGGGTTGCGTGGGTCGCCTCAGCTCTCCTCTTATGGATCTGCGTAACCACTACGGCTACTTTCTGCACCATGTGGTTTACTCGTCTCTCGCCCTGCTGGCTGTCCTCTCCATCCTGCTCCTCCCAGAAAGCAAACGCAAACCCCTTCCACAGACTCTGGCGGACGGAGAACAGTACCGGCGGCCACCGCTGGTCCGGCACCGGAGAGATAACGTTCCTCTTTTGGCCACTCCAAACCCAGAGACCTAGCCTTTGCACTTCACCTACTGGGGATCCGCAGCCTCTTAGCCTTGTATTAGTAGTCATTCCTAACACGTGTCGGTGGAGTCGTCGCACATGGACTCCATCCTGAAGTGTGTGAGGAGTGAGTGAACGGTACTGTACCAGAAACCAGCGAAACGCATCCAGAGTATGCAGACGCTCCAACATGTCAGCGTGCAGTGCTGCGAGTCAAGGGCAAACGCTCCAATTCAACACTGAAGCCTGACCCGTGTAGCATCCAGTGACTTATCAGTCATATTAAAGGGTTAGTTCACGCAAACATGGACATTTAAGCATCCTAGGTGCACATCACTTTCTGCTTTTTAGTCAAATCCAATTGATTATTTTAGTTCTACAATGTTTTTTTTAATTAACAATCCAAGTCCAACACAGCACATCCACCCATATTAATAAACGCCTCGGGTGGGTGAATAAAGGTCTCCTTTACTGAAACCATTCCTTTTTGCAAGAAACATATCCATATTTAAAAGTTGATCAACTACTTTGCGCTGTCTGTCATCGTCTTCTCTTTCTTTTGAGGTGATGTTTATTGGTGCATTAGTGCCACCAGCTAGACAGTTTGTTGACTCAATACAAATATATGGCAAAAATCACATTATACACGGTAAACTAACAAAAGATACTGTTAAACACACCGTATGCCTTTTCAGGGTGTTGCTGAAGAAATGTATGATCCATCAATCCTGCATTCTGATAAGCTGTAAACAGCTAAGACGCATGACTGCCTGCTTCACAAAACCGCTCCTTTTTAGTATCCCTGCCCTCCCTGTTTTCAAAATAAGAGCCCCCCCCCCCATAAATTTTTTAAACTCACTAGGAAATTTTGTGGCCAATTAAACATGGCCTGGGGCGTGCATATTAATGATCCCATGTGGATCGTCAGAGTTGATGTTTTGTTCTAATTGGCCTGATGTTCACCAGGATTATTTTACATGAGAACGAGGAAACAATGGTATTTGAGTCTCACTGTGTCATTTCCATGTACTGAACTCTTATTATACAACTATGTCTTCAGTATATCCTGATTTCCATTATTTGGAACTTTTAAAATAACTCAGATTGGATTCAAAGTCATACACCTAGGATGCCTTAAGGGTAAATAATAGGCTAATTGTGATTTTTGTGTGAACTAACCCTTTAAATCATTCGCAGAGATAAGGGCTGATTGTTTTTGAAGTTATTTATCTTTTTGAAAGCGGGTTTATGTTCTCACTCCAGATGGAAGAATAATGAAACCGGTTCTCTTAGTTCTTTAACACGCTGCTGCTAGAAACGACGCACCATCCTGAGGATCTTTGAAGGAATGATTATCACACTGAGGACCGTTTATATGCACTTTGACTGGACTGAGTCATGATTATTATTATTGTATGTTACACGTCACTCTTGATTGAAGGAATATTAAAGGAATATAACTTGAGATGTACAGCTGAATAAAAAATATTCGACCTCCTGAATTTAATTCTTTTTCAATTATTCCCCAAGTGCTGTTTAACAGAGATTTGTTTCAATACATAATCGTTTTAATAGCACATTTCTTTTGTCTTTGCAATGATGACAGTACACAATATTTTACAAGATGCTAGTATTCAGCTTAAAGTGCAATTTAAAGGCTTAATTAGGTTAACTAGGCAAGTTAGCTTTATGAGGCAAGTTATTGGACAGGGCTTCTGTTCAGCAGCCAAATGATAACAATAATTTGTCTAAGAACAATAATTTGTCAAGGGGGCTAATGATGTGGTTGTTGTTTTTTCAGCCAAACTAAAAGAAATGAGACTTCTTCCAGAATAAATATATAACATGAAGTACTGTGGAAAAAAGCCTTCCTCTGTTAACACTTGGGAAATATTTGTAAAAAGTCCTTTAAATGGTCTTCAACTGTAAGAGCAGCACCTGAAGCATGTTGTTGATTATCACAGACGTAATTATATTGACTAGATGTTCATTTAGAAAGCCATAATTTATGTGCTGTGAAAAATCTGCTTTTAAACCCTTGTTTGAATTGCTCCATAGACTCCCATTGTTTCTCATTCTGCGCAAGCTGAAGGACGAGGCCTAATAGAGCTGCAGAGTAATTTGTCCCCTCGAGCTGTATTTAACCTGAAATATTCCTTTAATGAGGCTTTTGCTCATACTGACCTTCTGTTCCTTAGCTTAAAGACTGAGGCTGAGGGAAGGTCATCTCAATGTTGACACTAGGGCTGGGTATTAAGGTCAATTTATTATTTATATGCTTTGATTTGATCCAATATGGATTAGTTATCTGTATTTAATTTAAAAATGTTCGTTTTCCAGACAAATAATCCATATTTGAATATAATTGCTGGTAACTGAAACCCTCCTATTCATCTATATTAACGAAATGCATATTTATGGTACATGAACAATAGAGCCACACAATTATTTACTTACTTTTTTTGAAGAACGTCGCCATCTTCAGGATGATTGGTGAAGTACAGATGTTCACATCCTCTGAAGTACAGCAAGCACTTTAAGTCTGTGTGAAATCAGAATTTACTACGTTTATTTTCCTAGTGTGCACATTGTCTTAAAGTGCACAAATAATCCATGCAAGTTAATCCACTGAATAAAATAAATAACGGTTTGCGGGCGACACGGTGACTCAGTGGTTAGCACTGTGGCCTCACAGCAAGAAGGTCGCTGGTTCGAGTCCCAGCTGGGTCAGTATGTGTTTCTGTGTGGAGTTTGCATGTTCTCTCCGTGTTGGCGTGAGTTTCCTCCGGGTGCTCCGGTTTCCCCCACAGTCCAGACACATGCGCTGTAGGGGAATTATAAACTAAATTGGCCGTAGTGTATGTGTGTGAATGAGTGTGTGTGTATAAATATATTTCCCAGTACTGGGTTGCGGCTGGAAGGGCATCCGCTGTGTAAAACATATGCTGGATAAGTTGGCGGTTCATTCCACTGTGGCGACCCCTGATGAATAAAGGGACTAAACCGAAGGAAAATGAATGAATAACGGTTTGCTTTGTTCATCTTTAATCGAAATCTGCCCATCTGCTTTCACTCTGGAAAGCCAGTTCTCTGATGACTCGCGAAATATGCTTAGCCACGCCCCTCCAAACATTAGTTTGCTCCGAATAAAAGACAAAGATTAAGCCCCGCCCCCTACTCAATATTCCATTTCAGTTGGAAATACATCGTCATACTGAAATGAAAGTCTGAAGTTCTGCTTCACACAGATTTTAAAGTCTCGATTCAGGGATTTGCAGGAGCAGTATTACTTCCTCGAATTGAATTTCGATAAAAATCAAAGACTTATTTAGTATTTTTGTTTTACCCAGCCCTAGTTAACACTGTTTGAACCGATCTGCATCTCATGTCTGGCTCTATGTGTTCCCTTTTGTATTTGCACATTGCATTTTTAGTCAGATTCTGAAATAATGAACAGTGGAAATGTGAGTGATCTAGCTTTTCTCCTTTCTGTGTTAGAGTCTTTAAAATGCACTTAATAATTCTGAACCGATTATTACTACTTGAATAATAACGGATAATAGTAGTAAGTCCGGTGATTGTGCAACAGTTACTAAACAATGCTGTAATTATGAATAAATCCTTAACCAAGTCTAATCACCAATAAAATCTTCTAAATCCTGAGAAGTGAAAGTGCTGTCTGAAATACTCACGCAGTGGTGTTGTTAAGTGGTCTGCTGTACCTCGGGTCCATCTGTGTTTTGCATGTAAGTTGCAGGTTGTTGAGTTCGGTTCAGATGAGGCC
>CAIGQW010056510.1:0-12050 GCA_903798125.1 Danio choprae | reverse complement strand
TGTTTTAATGAGATATGACAAACTTTAGTTTTATTTCTATCTATATTCCAATTATTCAGATCTATTTTCTGAATATATATGTGCAAATCTATTGTTTTATTCACATTTATATTATATTGTGTTATTATTGTTGTGTTATATATATCTATATTGTGTTATACAGAAGGGTTTCAAATGTAGTTTACATGATGTTATATAATGTTTTATCATTATTTTACTAGACACCATGGTCAAGTCTGCAAGCGTCTGAGGAAGGTCATCATACAGTATAGTGTAGTGTTGTTTTTACTGTAAACATCGACTCTGGCATCTGTTGAGTGTAAATCTGAGTCAACATGAGCTGCAGATATGATGATTCTCACGCAGAATATGAAAGTGTATTTCTGAGCTTGGTGTGTGTGTGTGTGTGTGTGTGTGTGTGTGTGCAGGTCTGGAGCTGTGTGACCCGTCTCTGCGTCTGCTGGTCACCATGATGTCTGGTTTGACCATGTTCTCCGGCGAGCTTCTGCTGCTGGCCGTGGCCCTCGGCTGCGGCTCCTGGAGGGGTCTGATTGGGACCGGAGCCGCTCCGCTCTCTCTGTTCCTCTGCTACGGGTTAGAGACACACACACAGCTCACAATTAGCTGAAGAATAGTTTATTTATCTGCTCTAACTTATGTAGAACAAATATCATTTAATGGCATATTAAAAGATTCTGTTTGTGAGCACAAAGCCAGTCTTCGCTTTTTAAATCGGGAAAGTCAGCGCAGCATGTGGTAGGGATGCCACAATACTCAGTATAATATTGGTGCATTCGGTATGACCTCCACGGTTCAATACGCATATAGATATTGCGATATATAAATATTTTTTTAGTTTTGCATTAAAATGAAATTAAAATTGTGCTTTGCATTTCCCCCATTTCCTTAAAGGGCTTCTGTTTTACCCCTTTTACTATTTTGGATTTTGCATGAATTTAAATGTATTATCTTTCTATTTCTTAAGATGTTCTGTGACTAAAATATTATTTTAATAAATATATAGCTTTATAATAAATAATTTTTGTTCAAATGCACCAATATATATGACCCATATTGACTGAGAAATAGAAAAAATCTAAATTTTCATACATAAAAGTTCTCATTTATGCTGAGCACTATACATATATATATATTATATCTACACACATTTAGTTAAGTAAATAAATAGATTGAATGATGCGCTCAAAATGCCATGTGGGCCTAATCATCAGCAGTGTTTAATGAAGCCTGACTCCTGAAACCTGTTCTGTGAGTTTCTTTCCAGAAAAGCTCATTTGCATGAAGCTCATTTGATATGTATGATATAAACTCAAGCACACTTGCATTAGCAGCTGGAGCTCCCCAAAACTTCATGTAGAGCAGAGATGCCTAAACTAGGGCCCGCGGGACAAAGGGTTTCGAGATTTTATCAGTTCATATTTAATGTAACCCTTTGTTTGTTTTATTGTTAAAAGTTCATTGAAATGACGGGTTTCAATTAAATGGTGTAAATGAATCAGATTTTGTCTAAATGTACATACTGTCCCCTGACAATGCAGAGACTTTGGTGAGTAACTCAAGTCAAAGGAATAATCTGCTTGACTAGTTTATTCAGCATTGAACTCCACTGTTATAAATGTGATTGTTTTTATTGCAATAACTTATCATTTAAAACGTAATACTGCGTTAGTTAATACGATTTAATGTAATGTTTTCTATTTATTTAGAAATATTAGGAAATAAATTAGGAAATGAACCATGGCAACTTTAATGTGATATAGTTTTACCTTCGGCCCTCGATGATATTTGATTTTTGGCCCTTCATCCGAATAAGTTTGAGCACCCCTAATGCAGAGCTTCATTCAGGATTATTGATCTTAAATTCCCAGCGACGCATCAGAGCTGTAAAAGCACATCAGCACTCGTCCATCAAGCTGCTGTCTGTGTCTTTAAGATCGTCACACAGATTCTGACAGCATTTTATTAGCAGCAAACTATACTATTCAACATCTGAGCTGTTTCAAACAGAGTGTTATTGTATGATACATATTTATATTGTAGATTATTGCAAAAATGTTGTTCAATACACAATTTAGTTTTCTGACAACTATGAGGAAAATTGTTGATCCACATTTGGACTATTATATTGTGTCTAATTTATATTTAAGAATGTTAATATAAAACAATGCATAATAAAATGATGTATATTTATTATTAAACTGCATCATGTGTATTAGAAACAGTCTATTATTAAAAGATATAGAAAAATATTATAGATCTATATATGTATTTGGAAAATATATAATATTAAGCCATGAGTAATGCATGTAGGGGATTGAATGGGGACTTTGAATTGGATTTTACTTGCAACCATTGACTGCAATCATACTGTCAACAAGGACCACCGAATCAGCTACAAATCTTCTTTAATGCTTGACTGGAGTTTACCGTTGTTTTACTATGCTAGTTATTGCTTCATGAAGCTGCTGTGTGTTTCTGTCATCTACATGTGTGTTTGTTGGTCTTCAGGATCCCGGGTGTGTTTCCAGAATCGCCGCGATGGCTTCTGCTCACCGAGAGAACTGGAGACGCAAACTCTTTCTGTGAGCGCAGCGACCGCCAGAGAGACGACGACAGCTTCACCGGTCAGTGCTCAAACACTTTGGGGGGGATATATTTAGAGATTATTCATTAGGGGTCGCCACAGCGGAATGAACCCGCAACTATTGCATCATATGTTTTACACAGCGGATGCCCTTCCAGCTGCAATCCAGAACTGAGAAACACCCATACACACTCATTTACACACACACTACGGCCAATTTAGTTGATTTAATTCCCCTATAGCGCATGTGTTTGGACTGTGGGGGAAACCGGAGCACCCGGAGGAAACCCACACCAACATGCAAATTCCACACAGAAACACCAACTGACCCGGCTGGGACTCGAACCAGTGACCTTCTTACTGTAAGGCCACAGTGCTAACCACTGAGCCACCGTGTCACCCCACCATTCTCATTTCAGAATTGCTTAATGGAGACAGCGTGACGTGTAGAAATGTAGATAATTTTACGCTCACAACTGAGTAGGATAAACGTTTTCTTCGATAAGATAAAATGTGCATGAACTATAATAGAAACTCATTTACTGAATAAAATCCAGCATGCACATAAAAAATAATCATATGATTAATTTTTTTAACAAGAGTAAGTAGCTAATTCATACAGCGCAATGGCAATCTGCTTTTCTGTGGAAACTGGGGTGTTTGAGGGTCTTTGCATCATTATGTTGGTCTGCAGCTCTCCATGTTTCCAGCTTTACATTGTTGCAGATGTGAAATGTTGTTGTGCTGATTGTAAAAGGCCTCAGCCCTCCGTCAGTCCGCCATCACAGTGCTTCAGTATTATTATTCCCTCCAGAACTGTCTTGAGCATCTGTCTGCGCTCCCGTCTCACGCCTCCAGAAGCCACCGCTTTCATTGCGTTTCGTCTTCTGAGGCGCAGCTCATTTATTAGAGGAGAACAAACACCACAGTGGCTCTTTCTACCACACTAGACTACATTTCTCTGACTCATATTTGCTCCAGTTTATTAGGAAGTGATGATTTTGTTCTCTTTTGTTTGTCACTGGATGGAAACGCTGCTTTATTCGCAAATGCTTTATGAAATATTCCAGTTTTGCGCATTAATTTAATTGTCATCTTTGGATGGAAACACTGGAGAACCACGAGTGTTGTGAGTGAATGTTATTTTTGGGTGAACTGTCCATTTAATTAGTGTTCTTGTATGTGCCGCAGAGCTGGACAGTGAATCGTCCTCGTCTCCTACACGTCCTCATCTGTCCTTCCCTGAGCTGCTGCACAGCAGAAACATCTGGAAGAACCTCTGCGTGTTGGGATTCACATCGTGAGTGATTCACTTGGCTCAGCAAATGCTCTAAAGTGTTCATCAATCATGTAACTGTCATTTTAAAAAATATTTTATACAAGAATAGTAAATAAGTGTTTTGTGCTGATCTTGGCCTGTCATTGATAATGAAATATGACATGAAAACCATCAGTAGGTACACGAGTCACTGTCCTAAAGAGTGATTCACTGAATCATTCATTCAAAAATGAAACTGAGCAAGGTCGTCTTTATGAATGGATCACTGAATCAGTGACTCAAATGATTCGTTCAGAAACAGATTCATTCAGGAATGCAAGTTAAATGTTGCTCTGAAATGAATCATGTTTTACTATTTTCATTAAAGAAACTGATAAATCAGACCATATCGTGTCTAAAATGTAGCTCAGCATAACTTGGGTATTTGATTAAAGATTACTTACTCCCAGGCCCATTTATATCGAAGTTGATACTTAGCAGCACCATAATGGTGTTTCATAACATCTAGTTTATATGAGCTGGGTTGTTACCCCAATGCTCAACCCCCAACCTGGAGGACCAGGACATACACTACGGACAATTTAGCTTACCCAATTCCCCTATAGCGCATGTGTTTGGACTGTGTGGTGAACTGGTGCACCCGGAGGAAACCCACGCCAACACGGGGAGAACATGCAAACTCCACACAGAAATGCCAACTGCTCCAGCCGAGGCTCGAACCAGCGACCTTCTTGCTGTGAGGCGATCGTGCTACCCACTGCGCCACCGTGAGGCCCCACATATGCAAATGATCAATTATAACCCAGACTCAACATTGCATATGCTGTGATGTGACTACTGCGCATGATAACATTGCGATATTGATGCTGAAACTGTATATTGTGCAGCTCTACTATATACATGTGAAAATAAAAGAGTGCATTTTGCTTTCATGCCAACTTTAAGAGGTAAAAGCGTGTGTGTTGTGCTCAGGTTCATCTCTCATGGCATCAGTCACTGCTACAGCTCCTTCAGTGATGATGTTCGGGGAACTCCTCCGACCTTCTACTGGACGTACCTGCTGTCGGTGTGTGCTGGCGGCGGAGCCTGGCTGCTGCTGTGGGCTACGGTGGACCGCTGCGGCCGGAGGGGGATCCTGCTGCTGGCCATGACCCTCACTGGACTGGCTTCGCTCATCCTGCTCGGACTCATGGACTGTAAGTGTGTGTGTGTGTGTGTGAGAGAGAGAGAGAGAATCACTTCAGCATTGAGACACAATTATACGCCCTCCTGTCAAATTTTAACATTGCAGAAGTGATGTTTAACAGAGCGAGGACATTTTCACAGTATTTCCTTGGAGAAAGTCTTCTTTTAGTTTATCTATTACTAGTAAATATCTAGTCAAATAATGTGCTGTCATCATGGCAAAGATAAAAGAAATCAGTTATTAGTAATCAGTTGCTATATCTAGGCCTGTCACAATAATCAATATATCGATTATCGCACAACACATGGACATGACCTCAGTCATTTTTGGTGATGCAGTATATATCGCACATACATAAAAACCAATACTAGCAACATTTTAGCTGATTGTACAACATCTCGATCTCTACTGGAGGTGTCAGTATGGTTAAAAACACACTACAGTATTTACTATACATTACTATAGTATTCTCTCATGTGTGTGTCTGACAGCTGAAAATAGATCTGGCAGCAGATATCACAGCCTCTGTTACTCTTTACCTTGCTTTTTTGTTCATATTTACTATTATTTATTTAGGATATGCGTTTGCACACTCATTATTACATTACTAACTTGATGATAATGAAATGAAATATTCTTAAGAGTGAAATATGATGTGTGCTCTGGAAGAGTGTGCTTGCATCGTGATGATATTAGATTGTCATTGCGGCATTATATAATGAGGGGCATATAATGGTCCTAAAATGACAATAATATCGTGATATATTTTGGTGCAATATATCCTACAACAGAAAATAGATATCATGACAGGCCTTGCTCTATCTATTGTGTTTAAAAATGTCTTCTCTGTTAATCAGCACTTGGGAAATGTTTGATAAAGAATTAAGCGCTAATCATTTAGACTTCAACTGTGCAATGCACATGGGCAAATTGTAATGTTTGTGATGTTTCACACTAAAACTAAATGTCAAAGTTAATTATACTCAATTCTCATCATGTTTTTTACTTGACAAATGTGTGTGTATGTATATGTATATATATATATATATATATATATATATATTTGCTGTTATTTAGTCTTTGGCTGGTATTTAAAAGTGTGCTTTATTGTTAAATAGTTAGCATTTTTAATTGTTTAAAATATTCACAATGACAGATTTTTGCTGTTTTTTTGCGAAATTCAATCTGCAAATTCAATCGTGGCTGGTTTCATGACGTTTGTGTGGAAGCTTGTTTCTGTCACAAATGGAGATAGTTTTAACTGTGAATTCAGATCTTGGTTTTCATCACCATTTGTGCACTCTTTCTCAGAATTGTTCATTGTATCTTGCAGTTGTAGAAGTTGATGTTTTGCAGTTCTGAGAGAAAGTTTGGAGTAATTCTATTTCAGCTTACAATTGTGAGAAATAAGTAACATTATATAATAAGTCGGGCCTCACGGTGGCGCAGTGGGTAGCACGTTCGCCTCACAGCAAGAAGGTCGCTGGTTCGAGCCTCGGCTGGGTCAGTTGGCATTTCTGTGTGGAGTTTGCATGTTCTCCCCGTGTTGGCGTGGGTTTCCTCCGGGTGCTCCGGTTTCCCACACAAGTCCAAAGACATGCGGTATAGGGGAATTGGGTAAGCTAAATTGTCCGTAGTGTATGAGTGTGAATGGGTGTGTATGGATGTTTCCCATTATTCAGTTTCCCAAGATGGGTTGCAGCTGGAAGGGCACCCGCTGCATAAAACATATGCAGGGGGGGAGAGTAATAATGCGCCTAGACTGCAGCTCTGCACAAGAAGTTTGGCCAGTAGAAATGGAAATGGTTGTGCAACTGAGCCTGGATTCTCTCGAGGTTTTTATTTATTTTTTCCTTCACTTTCGTCAATTGGTGAAGTTTGTTCCTTGCCACTGTCGCCAAATGCTTGCTGTGGGACTTGTGGAGCTGCGCATGGATGGATTTGCTCTTCAGTGTTTGGACTTTCAGCAGTGTCAATTAAACACTGAACTGAACTAAACTCTAAAAACTGGACTGAAGCAGTTTTAGTTTCCTAGAACTTCTATGTTAAGCTGCTTGGACACAATCTACAATGTAAAAGCGCTACAGAAATGAAGATGAATTCAATTGAATGATAAAAAAAAAGACTTCTGTATTTATCTCTCACAGTTGTATTCTTCTTCTTTCTCAATTCTAAAATAACCAACAACAATAATAATAATAATAATAATGATCAATTGCTTGTATTTTTTCTCCCGGGGCAGAAATGAGCTTCCAAACATTTGCACACAGAATAATTTGTAAAGTAACTGATGGATATTTTGGTGTGTGTGTGTGTGTGTGCGTGTGTGTGTGTGTGTGTGTGTGTGCGTGTGCAGACCTGAGTGATGGAGCGATGAAGGTGTTCTCCATAATGGGTCTGTTCTCATCTCAAGCGGCCGCTTCTCTCTCCATTCTGTTCACGGCTGAAGTCATGCCCACCGTCATCAGGTACACACACTCTTTCTTAAACTCCTCCTGAAACAGCAGGATGCAGGGCATTTATGGAGAAGAAAAACAGCACACACACACTTGGCCACCAGAGGCTGCTTAGGGATGTAATGTATGCATCTCTGCTGCGTCATTCTGCCTGTCCGCCGAGAGCCTTTCTCCTGGGGGGACTTTGCAGCAGTCGCTCTTGTTATTCATTTAATAAAAACACAGAGTTTAACACAAACGCAAAAGCAAGATCATGAGTTTGACAATGTGTGTGATGGGCTGTCACAATTACAACATTTGGCTGAAGATGAATTGTTTAGGAAACTATTGAGTTTATGCAATTAATTGTCTGTTTTGGTGCCCATACAGAAATCTGATATAAGGACAAACATGAACATATATGTGAAAATTCAGATGATTAAAACTCTGAAACTCTTGTTGTGTCCACAGAGGAAGTGGTGTTGGAGCCGTAATGGCTCTGGGTTGCGTGGGTCGACTCAGCTCTCCTCTTATGGATCTGCGTAACCACTACGGCTACTTTCTGCACCATGTGGTTTACTCGTCTCTCGCCCTGCTGGCTGTCCTCTCCATCCTGCTCCTCCCAGAAAGCAAACGCAAACCCCTTCCACAGACTCTGGCGGACGGAGAACAGTACCGGCGGCCACCGCTGGTCCGGCACCGGAGAGATAACGTTCCTCTTTTGGCCACTCCAAACCCAGAGACCTAGCCTTTGCACTTCACCTACTGGGGATCCGCAGCCTCTTAGCCTTGTATTAGTAGTCATTCCTAACACGTGTCGGTGGAGTCGTCGCACATGGACTCCATCCTGAAGTGTGTGAGGAGTGAGTGAACGGTACTGTACCAGAAACCAGCGAAACGCATCCAGAGTATGCAGACGCTCCAACATGTCAGCGTGCAGTGCTGCGAGTCAAGGGCAAACGCTCCAATTCAACACTGAAGCCTGACCCGTGTAGCATCCAGTGACTTATCAGTCATATTAAAGGGTTAGTTCACGCAAACATGAGCATTTAAGCATCCTAGGTGCACATCACTTTCTGCTTTTTTGCCAAATCCAATTGATTATTTAGATTTTTTAGTTCTACAATGTTTTTTGTTTTAAATCAACAATCCAAGTCCAACACAGCACATCCACCCATAATTTATTATACAGAATAAAGGTCTCCTTTACTGAAAACCATTCCTTTTTCCAAGAAACATATCCATATTTAAAACTTGATCAACTACTTTGCGCTGTCTGTCATCGTCTTCTCTTTCTTTTGAGGTGATGTTTATTGGTGCATTAGTGCCACCAGCTAGACAGTTTGTTGCCTCAATACAAATATATGGCAAATATCACATTATACATGGTAAACTAACAAAAGATACTGTTAAACACACCGTATGCCTTTTCAGGGTGTTGCTGAAAAAATGTATGATCCATCAATCCTGCATTCTGCATTCTGATAAGCTGTAAACAGCTAAGACGCATGGCTGCCTGCTTCACAAAACTGCTCCTTTTTAGTATCCCTGCCCTCCCTGTTTTCAAAATAAGAGTCCCCCATATATATAACTGTTGTAAACTCACTAGGAAATTTTGTGGCCAATTAAACATGGCCTGGGGCGTGCATATTAATGATCCTATGTGGATCGTCAGAGTTGATGTTTTGTTCTAATTGGCCTGATGTTCACCAGGATTATTTTACATGAGAACGAGGAAACAATAGTGTTTGAGTCTCACTTTGTCATTTCCATGTACTGAACTCTTATTATCCAACTATGTCTTCAGTATATCCTGATTTCCATTATTTGGAACTTTTAAAATAACTCAGATTGGATTCAAAGTCATACACCTAGGATGCCTTAAGGGTAAATAATAGGCTAATTGTGATTTTTGTGTGAACTAACCCTTTAAATCATTCGCAGAGATAAGGGCTGATTGTTTTTGAAGTTATTTATCTTTTTGAAAGCGGGTTTATGTTCTCACTCCAGATGGAAGAATAATGAAACCGGTTCTCTTAGTTCTCTAACACGCTGCTGCTAGAAACGACGCACCATCCTGAGGATCTTTGAAGGAATGATTATCACACTGAGGACCGTTTATATGCACTTTGACTGGACTGAGTCATGATTATTATTATTGTACGTTACACATCACTCTTGATTGAAGGAATATTAAAGGAATATAACTTGAGATGTACAGCTGAATAAAAAATATTCGACCTCCTGAATTTAATTCTTTTTCAATTATTCCCCAAGTGCTGTTTAACAGAGATTTGTTTCAATACATAATCATTTTAATAGCACATTTCTTTTGTCTTTGCAATGATGACAGTACACAATATTTTACAAGATACCAGTATTCAGCTTAAAGTGCAAATTAAAGGCTTAATTAGGTTAACTAGGCAAGTTAGCTTTATGAGGCAAGTTATTGGACAGGGCTTCTGTTCAGCAGCCAAATGATAACAATAATTTGTCTAAGAACAATAATTTGTCAAGGGGGGTAATGATGTGGTTGTTGTTTTTTCAGCCAAACTAAAAGAAATGAGACTTCTTCCAGAATAAATATATAACATGAAGTACTGTGGAAAAAAGCCTTCCTCTGTTAACACTTGGGAAATATTTGTAAAAAGTCCTTTAAATGGTCTTCAACTGTAAGTGCAGCACCTGAAGCATGTTGTTGATTATCACAGACGTAATTATATTGACTAGATGTTCATTTAGAAAGCCATAATTTATGTGCTGTGAAAAATCTGCTTTTAAACCCTTGTTTGAATTGCTCCATAGACTCCCATTGTTTCTCATTCTGCGCAAGCTGAAGGACGAGGCCTAATAGAGCTGCAGAGTAATTTGTCCCCTCGAGCTGTATTTAACCTGAAATATTCCTTTAATGAGGCTTTTGCTCATACTGACCTTCTGTTCCTTAGCTTAAAGACTGAGGCTGAGGGAAGGTCATCTCAATGTTGACACTAGGGCTGGGTATTAAGGTCAATTTATTATTTATATGCTTTGATTTGATCCAATATGGATTAGTTATCTGTATTTAATTTAAAAATGTTCGTTTTCCAGACAAATATTCCACATTTGAATATAATGGCTGGTAACTGAAACCCTCCTGTTCATCTATATTAACAAAATGCATATTTATGCTACATGAACAATAGAGCCACACAATTATTTACTTACTTTTTTTGAAGAACGTCGCCATCTTCAGGATGATTGGTGAAGTACAGATGTTCACATCCTCTGAAGTACAGCAAGCACTTTAAGTCTGTGTGAAATCAGAATTTACTACGTTTATTTTCCTAGTGTGCACATTGTCTTAAAGTGCACAAATAATCCATGCAAGTTAATCCACTGAATAAAATAAATAACGGTTTGCGGGCGACACGGTGACTCAGTGGTTAGCACTGTGGCCTCACAGCAAGAAGGTCGCTGGTTCGAGTCCCAGCTGGGTCAGTATGTGTTTCTGTGTGGAGTTTGCATGTTCTCTCCGTGTTGGCGTGAGTTTCCTCCGGGTGCTCCGGTTTCCCCCACAGTCCAGACACATGCGCTGTAGGGGAATTATAAACTAAATTGGCCGTAGTGTATGTGTGTGAATGAGTGTGTGTGTATAAATATATTTCCCAGTACTGGGTTGCGGCTGGAAGGGCATCCGCTGTGTAAAACATATGCTGGATAAGTTGGCGGTTCATTCCACTGTGGCGACCCCTGATGAACAAAGGGACTAAGCCGAAGGAAAATGAATGAATAACGGTTTGCTTTGTTCATCTTTAATCGAAATCTGCCCATCTGCTTTCACTCTGGAAAGCCAGTTCTCTGATGACTCGCGAAATATGCTTAGCCACGCCCCTCCAAACATTAGTTTGCTCCGAATAAAAGACGATAGGTGGAGTACAAAGATTAAGCCCCGCCCCCTACTCAATATTCCATTTCAGTTGGAAATACATCGTCATACTGAAATGAAAGTCTGAAGTTCTGCTTCACACAGATTTTAAAGTCTCGATTCAGGGATTTGCAGAAGCAGTATTACTTCCTTAAATTGAATTTCGATAAAAATCAAAGACTTATTTAGTATTTTTGTTTTGCCCAGCCCTAGTTAACACTGTTTGAACAGATCTGCATCTCATGTCTGGCTCTATGTGTTCCCTTTTGTATTTGCACATTGCATTTTTAGTCAGATTCTGAAATAATGAACAGTGGAAATGTGAGTGATCTAGCTTTTCTCCTTTCTGTGTTAGAGTCTTTAAAATGCACTTAATAATTCTGAACCGATTATTACTACTTGAATAATAACGGATAATAGTAGTAAGTCCGGTGATTGTGCAACAGTTACTAAACAATGCTGTAATTATGAATAAATCCTTAACCAAGTCTAATCACCAATAAAATCTTCTAAATCCTGAGAAGTGAAAGTGCTGTCTGAAATACTCACGCAGTGGTGTTGTTAAGTGGTCTGCTGTACCTCGGGTCCATCTGTGTTTTGCATGTAAGTTGCAGGTTGTTGAGTTCGGTTCAGATGAGGCC
>CAIGQW010056508.1:5362-15892 GCA_903798125.1 Danio choprae | reverse complement strand
AAACATTCATTCATTCATTCATTTTCATTTCGGCTTAGTCCCTTTATTAATCTGGGGTCGCCACAGCGGAATGAACCGCCAAGAGAAACATAAAAAATATAAAACTATGTTGAAATGTTGTTAGTTTATATATATATTTTGTGCAATAACTGATTTGAATGTAAATGTTTTATCTTTCTATTTCTAAAGCTGTTCGGTGACCAAACTCTTATTTTAATGGAGAGAATGGTTGATTAAAATTGTTTTGTTTAAACGCACCAAATATTATAGTCTATATCACTGAGAAATGGATAAATGAATTTTCAAAAGGGGTGTACTCATTTATGTTGAGCACTGTAATAATAATAATGATATATATATTCTGCTTAAACTTGCTATAGAATGCATTGAAACAATCTTAAATTGAACTCAGATATTAGGTAATGTATGTGTCTTAGGTAAGCTGAAAAAACATCCAGAGATTGTTTTATAGGTCAATTTCCAACCCTAGGAATTGACCCTTCGCTAAGCCACACTCGAAAACCGCCACACACCAATCATGGCTTAGCAAACGAGCGGGAGGTCTGTCAAGCTTTCGAGCGAGGGAAACAAGCCAAAGCGTTGTGCATATGGATTGTGCAAATCTGATACCCGGTATCCTGAAAGTCTGGACGGGGTGGTGGACTTTTTTTCCTTTTCTAAATCCTAAAACCCAAGGGAAGAAATGCCAGCGCGGATCAAGCCGTGTGAGGGGCCGTACAAGCAGCACTATCCAGTCAGATTTCCATCTGTTTCAAGCTACGAATATCTGGATTACATATATCAACAGAACAAAACAGAGATATGATCACAAACTGAGCACTTGAGATCAGTATACTTCACCCGCAGCTGTTTTTCAGTCATTTATAATCCTCATGTCCATGTCAGAGCTACAATTCACCGATGCTTTCGTCTGTCTTTTAGAGATTTAGTCATTGGTGAAGACGTTATAGCGGGTTAATGTCTGCTTTTAATTAATTGATATTTGCTGCTAGGGAAAATCCATTTGTTCACTTCTGCTATTTATACTTTGATTAGCATTTCACTTTATTTATTTTTCCACTTAACTGCACATTAGAATAGAAACGGTATAAAAAGCACACACACATACTGACAGTTATAGGTACTGTACATTGTTATGGGTCAATGATGCTAATATTTGGCACAAATCCATCAAGTTCCCCTTTATGGCTGTTCTTTCTATGAATTAATTATGTCGAAGCACTGTCCTTGCGTGTTTCCTTGTTAGTAATGCTATATTTCACTGCACAACAATTAGTCTATCAGCCTTTTTGGCTAAAAAAAGAGAAATCACGGTTTACTTAGTTATTATTATATTATTTTAAATTTCCCCTATCCTGCTGTGCATGAACTAAGCTGTTGAATAGTCAGCGTATGAGCCGGCTAGGCTTTAGCTTCCATTTTGATTAAACTATTTTCTAATCGGTTGCGTATTATGTCGTGAGTATACCCCTGTAATGCATACTGCAGTCCTTTTTTGTCTGGTTTTCTCAGATATCTCCCCTGTTCGCCAAAAACGACTAATTACATCCCTGGCTATGTCTGACACCGGCGCATACATACTGTAATAGACGAGCCAGGCACGAAAGCTTGACAGGCATAACACCAGTAACTTAGGAGGGCGGGGCTTAGAGAAGAGTCAATGGGTACTAATATATTATGTTTGGTTTTGACCATATTTGGAATGGTCATGAATATTAATGAGCTGTGAAGTCATCTCTCACACATCAATACACATAATCAATAAACCCCTGCATGTTTTTAGAAGTTTCACAACTAAAATATTAGCAGGATGTTTAAAAGCCTGCTAATCTGAAATTCACATTTTACATAATAATTAAAACATCTGACTAAAATGTAATATGTTTATTTGCTATACTAAAAATATGCATAAATTAGCAGTTTTCTGTATTTTGTGAGTCATGTTTTTGTTTACTTCCATTTATTTCTGCTTCTGAAATGCATTATGGGATCTTGATTTTTCTTTTAACAACTTTTAACCTAAACACAGTTTGGAAAAGTGTCTCTTCTGCACATGTGTAATAGTCTGCAGTGCTGTATTGTGTGTGTTGGTGTTGTATATTACACTACAAACACCTTGTAATAAACTGCAGCACATTTCTGCCATTTTACAGACTTATTTCTCTACATATTATTTCTTACACATTATATTATTTCAAGCCACTAAAATGTCAATAAAAGTCATTTTGTTCAACTGTAGAGTTGAATTTACAACATCAGAAGTGGACAGAGCAGAGATCAACATCCCATAATGCAGTTCACCACCGCAAATAAACACTTGTGAATCCCAAAATACAGAAACTGTTCATTAACAGATGTTTTACAGTGTAACTGAAGAAAAAACCCACCTTATTGTGTTGAGTGCAGCTGTGGAGGAGTGTGCGGCCCTCTGTGTATTTGCCCATCTTTATGTACATGTCCGCCAGCAGCAGACAGCCTTTCTCTATATAATCTGCATTTGTGTCACTCCGGTTCATCTTGGTGAGGCGTTTGAGGAAGTTTCTGGCTCTGGGAATCTGCTTCAGCTGGATGAAACCTTCAGCCATGAGGAGCAAACACGCCTCCAACATCACCTGAATAACAACAACAACAGCATTTCAGCTCCGGGTCACAAAGAAAACTCCATTTATACAAGCAATATGCATGTAAAAAGCTTAAGATTCGACTTTTTTGAAGCTTAAGGGGGACCTATTATGTAAAAATCACTTTTATAAGAGGTTTAAACACAGTTGTGTGGCAGCAGTGTGTGAATATAAGCAGCCTCTAATGGTAAAAATGTATCATCTATTTCTTTATAGTCACACTTGATAAAAACAGAAACACTTTGATTGACATTCTCCCTTTGTACGTGTCATCAGAGGGGGAAAGCCCCGCCCACTAGTGACCATCTCTCCCTCATTGGCATAGAACGCTAGTCTTGTTTTTGAATCTGCCACTATGCTGACACGCAGGCATTTGTAGCTCCGCCCTCTTTTGAAAACAGCACAATCTCATTTGAATTTAAAGCCAAAACGCCACAATTAGGATCAAAGACTGAAAGAGTCAGTTTCAGAGAGGTAGAAAACATTATCTGTGTGCTATTTTGAGCTCAAACTTCACTACACACACTCTAGAGACATCAGAGACGCATTTTACATCTTAAAAAGGGGCAGAATAGGTCATCTTTAACATGGATAACATATCACAAAGAAAAACATGACAAGATATTTTATCATTTTCATGAACCTTATTAGAAACAAACGTCTCTGTCATCCTTATGTTTCTGAAGACTTTTATACTATTATTAGATTATTGAATGCTGGTGCTGTGTGCTGTTGACTGACCACAGGTAGAGACCCTTGCAGTAATGATAACCCGCTTCTCTGAGTGTCAATGGATTGAACTTTTCACAAGCATTAAAAACAGACACGACGTCCTCCAGTTTCCCCATCCTGCGCAGAATGTGTACAAACTTGGCCATGACATGAAAGTTATCTAATGTAAATGAAGCAAAAAAGTCACTGTGTGTGTATATATATATATATATATATATTAATAATACACACACACACACACAGTATATATAATACACACATACAGTATTTATACACACACAAACACACACACACAAACACTTATATTTAACAAATTCACCGGGGTTTCTCTTCATTATACTGGTATAAATATTGACTGCTTCCTCTTTTTGGTTCTTCCAGAACAAAGTATCGGCCAGCAGCTGAGGATAAAATTAAACACACAGACATATGTGGAGACATCTTTTTAAACTATTGTTATTATTATTCTTACTATTAAGCAGCTAAAGCAATACA
Source organism: Danio choprae (assembly GCA_903798125.1). NCBI lineage: Eukaryota > Metazoa > Chordata > Actinopteri > Cypriniformes > Danionidae > Danio > Danio choprae. Next base: position 12,023 of record CAIGQW010056508.1, on the reverse strand, counting down.
GAGAGGGCAAACAAAGGGAGAAAAATATGCAGAACAAATAATAGAGTAAAAGACAAAAAAAAACATACAAACATACTCTAATAATTACATATATTAAATAAGTTAAATACATATATTAAATATATTAAGTAAGTGTAAAGCTTTAAAGGACAAATATATTTATATTTGTTTTATACATTTTTAAAATGCATATTTAAAATATTTTATATTTTCATAGTGATAATAATAACAATTATTATAATTACAATTATTAAAAATGGCAAATTCCTGGTAACTTAATTCACTGGTTATTACACTTTAAATTTAATCCACTGGTAATTACATTTAATTTACTGTACTCATAAATTAAACTGAATTAAAAGTATTTGTAAAGCAAATTAAGAGCAAGTAAAAGTACATAAATTAAAGGTATTTTTATTTAATGTTAAATAAAATAAAACATTTTAAAGCAAATAAAGAGCAAGTTAAAAGTAAATATATTTAGATATTTTTAAATTTACTGTAAAATTAAATAAAATTTTAATGAAAATACAATAAAAAACAAAAACAAAGCAGCCTAGTCACACAAAAGCAACACGACTCCACAGTTTACCTGTAATTTTCCATAAAAGACTCATGCAATACACAAAAGCAAAAAGCATAAAACGTGTAATGGAAGCATGTTGAATAAATCTGACCATTGCGGCTGCAGTGTGTTCCTGCTGGAGCTGCAGAATCTTCACACACAGCTCCTCACTGTAATCCAGCTTCTGCTGCTCATAGCACAGTCCAGCCAGATGAAGGAGGATCTGCATGAAAACACAGCACTGAAAACTCCCTCTGAACATCATGATCACATTCACACTGACAGACTGACCTGGTGATCGTCTGGCCTGTGGTTTAAAGCATCTGTATAGTGACGTTTGGCTTTTTCCAGCTCGTGTCGGAGGTGAAACTCTTGAGCCCAATCGCAGCAGATGGATGATAACAGCTTCTTCTGTTCCTCTAATTCTGCCTGATGTTCACTCGAAACATGCTTAATAACTCTGAGCTGGAGATCATGCATCTGACGGAAGAGCAGAGACACATTTTATCATTCGCACTAACTTACATTGTATTATTATGCTGTTTTATTGGATGTTTCCTTTATCATGTAATTTAACTGTGTGCAAAGAGATATTTGGCTCCACCCACTCTTATGAAGCACAGCAAAACTACAAAATCAACAACTTTAATATTCCTCTGCGTTTTTAATTAGATTGTGTTATTTGCAATGCTTTATGGGATTGTAGTTCTTTCTCTTACTAAAGCCGCTAAGTTCACAGACTTGTATGTTCATCTTTTTGTCCGATTTTCATGTTTGTGTAATTCATATTAAAGCTTCAGCTCATAGCTGGTTGGGTTCACAGATTCGTCCACTTTGACAAAGACTTTTTAAAATGTAAAAAAATAAATAAATAATGGGAAAACTTGTTCTAGAACCAATTTTGGATGGGATTTGGCACTTATACATTTTGTTGACCAATAAACAACAGTCTGTGCCAAACTGAGCCAATCAAAGAAGACTGACCAAAAAAGAACAGACGGAGCTCCGACCAACCAGAAAAGACTGATCAATCAGAGCAAATTGACCAACCAGAAAAGACTGACCACTTAGAGCGGACAGAGCCCTGATCAATCAGAGAAGACTGGCCAATAAGAACAGACTGAGCTTTGACCAATCAGAAAAGACTGATCAATCAGGGCAGACAGAGCCCTGACCAATCAGAGAAGACTGACCAATAAGAACAGACAGAGCCCTGACCAATCAGAGAAGACTGACCAATAAGAACAAACTGAGCTCTGACCAATCAGAGCAGACAGAGCCCTGACTAATCAGAAAAGACTGACCAATCGGAGCAGATTGACTAATCAGTGCAGACAGAGCTCTGATCAATCAGAAAAGACTGACCAATAAGAACAGACTGAGCTCTGACCAATCAGAAAAGACAGGTCAATCTGCTCTGATTGGTCAATCAGGGCAAACAGAGCTCTGACCAATCAGAACAGACTGACCAATCAGAGCAGACTGAGCTCTGACCTGACCAATCAGAAAAGACTGACCAATCGGAGCAGATTGACCAATCAGAGCAGACAGAGCTCTGACCAATCAGATAAGACTGACCAATTAGAACAAACTGTGCTCTGACCAATCAGAACAGACTGACCAATCAGAGCAGACTGAGCTCTGACCTGACCAATCAGAGCAGACTGAGCTCTGACCAATCAGAACAGACTGACCAATCAGAGCAGACAAAGCTCTGACCAATCAGAACAGACTGACAAATCAGAGCAGACGAGCTCTGACCTGACCAATCAGAACAGACTGACTAATCAGAGCAGACTGAGCTCTGACTAATCAGAACAAACTGACCAATCAGAGCAGACTGAGCTCTGACCAATCAGAAAAGACTGACCAATCAAAACAAACTGACCAATCAGAGCAGACTGAGCTCTGACCAATCAGAACAGACTGACCAATCAGAATAGAATGACCAATCAGAGCAGACTGAGCTCTCACCAATCAGAACTTACTGACCAATCAGAACAGACTGACCAATCAGAGCAGATTGAGCTCTGACCAATCAGAATTTACTGACCAATCAGAGCAAACTGAGCTCTGACCAATCAGAGCAGACTGCGTTCTGACCAATCAGAAAAGACTAACAATCAGAACAGACTAAGCTCTAACCAATCAGAACAAACAGAAAACACTGAGCTCTGACCAATCAGAGCAGACTGAGCATTTTAGAAATGCAGCTTTAAAAAAAGACATGCCTGTGTTTTGACAAACTAAAGCAGAGTGTTTCAGGCTGTGTTGCTGCAACACTGTACAGTATGTAAATGTACCCCAAGACTACATTATAAACATGTAAATGACATAATGAACAAACCTTCTGTATGACGTCCAGAGCAGACTCACCCCTGGCCCGCAGCACTTTAACCAACACTCGGAGAGCTTTAACATCACTCATCATTGCAGTCAACGCAGAAGCTGCAAACGCAGAAACAACACATGAGCTGAGAACAACAACTCCTGCATCTCATGATCATGTTTATTTGAGCTAATTCTGTACTCGGCTGATGATCCAGTGCCTGTTCCAGGACCTGCTGAGCTCTGTTAAAGCATTTCAGTTTCAGCAGCAGTTCAGAAAGCTCCAAACTCAACACACAGTCCAGAGAATCACTCTTCAGAGCCGTCTCATAATAACACACAGCCTGAAACACATCACAAACACACATTAAAGCTGCTGAATGCACATTTTAGACTCTTCTAAAGCATAAAACACCATAATAATGGAGAAAACATGCTACGTGAACATACTTGTTGATCTGAAAAACAATGCTAAAGTCAGCTATTCTCCTTTAAAAATGTGTGTGGGAATGTCTGTCTTTGTTTTGATCTCTGTAGCTCCGCCCCCTACCAGTTTAGCCAATCATTTCAGTCACGAAGGCTCTCAATGTATGCGGATGCAGCTGAAAACGTGATCTGGAAAATAGTAGCGACCTCCGAAATGACATGCAGATTCAGAGTTATAAAAATCCACATGAGGTTGTTTTTTTAATTAGCAAATAATATAATTATTACTAATGCAAACAGGCACACTCGCTCAAGTTTGCGTCATCAATCTGGCAATCCAGGCCGGGTGGAAAAAACCCTCTCCAATGTCCTAAATTTGGGCTGCAATACCTAGTTCAACCACGTCAAATCTACATTCACATCCGCACCTTTAGGCTGCGTGTCCATCGAACCGTTCTTTCTCAAGCTGAGCGTTTGTTTCCTGTTGTTGTGGATGGTAGCACCTGATAAAGATTTGATATTCTCTAAAAGTATTATCTAAGAGTGTGTGCAGTAAACATGAGCCAGGCATGAGCCGGGCTAAAACTGGGTTTGTGTAAGATGAGAAGCCGGCACAGGAGCCTACTATGAGAAGGCTATGCTGAAGAATGACTGAATATGTAAAATTACTGAATATGTAAAGCACTGATTATATATGTTAAATACTGATATGAAACTGTATATGTGTCAGGAGTAGTCAGGAGAGTGAGTGACATATTAAGGTAATGTACCATCATGAAAATGTATGTAAACACTTGCATCTATGAAGTGACATATCTCTGGTGTGAAAACAGTTGCTTATGTAGACCTTAGCTAGCGGGCTGAGAGCCAAGAATAACATGAGCACCTAAACATATACATGATCTTTCAGTAAAGACGTCCTAAGATGGTCACAGGAACACAGAGGTGTGCGACGAAAATCTGTATAAAGCAGCACCATGGACACATACGATTCAGATTGTCTAGGGGAGACTTCAGGTTGTTCTGAAGGGCTGTTTTCAGACATCTCAGCTTTATTATGTTGAATAAAGTCTTCTTGTATCCAAAACCTCCAGTCTGATAGAGTCTAATTGATGAGAAGGTCGGCAACTATGACACACCATGTTTTTTGTAACGCCTACAGCGTAGCGAGGTGCTGAGCGGGCGTTTTTTTTCTGTGTTTTTTCAGCCGTTGCAAGTAAAAAAAAAAATGCAGTGCACATCAGTGTCACTTTTGAGCTAGCCGTCCAATCACAGTGAGGGAAGGGCGGGACAACACAATGTAACTGTCAACAAACAATCTGATAAACACTTTTAAATTGTAGTGTACAGAGGGGATATCCCATCACCGACCATCATCAACCGACTGAAAAAACGATGCGATGCAAACATGTTATAATACGCCGCTTGCGTTTCTGCAGGCTAAAAAAAAAAAATCACTTCGGTGGACACTCAGCCTTAAATGCTTTTAAAGTCCCCGTGAACTGAAAGTTCCTGCAGAGTTTTTAATTCAATATGTTGATGCACTTCCAACTGAAAGTGAATATTGAGTAGGGAGCGGGGCTTTCTTTTGCACATCATTCCCTCATAGCAAACTAACAGCTAAGTCCCTTTCAAGAGTTCACACTTAGCTGATGATTGGTTATAAAGCTTGTTTGGCATGCTGTCCCGGGAGAGAGCCCTGAGCTCATAGATCCTCGAGCCCGAGGCTCCCTCCTGTTTGCAAGGCGAGAGGGGAGTTTGAGCTCAGGTAGATCTGGAGAACTCCCCTGCTGTAGTAGCTAATGAACAGATAGTGATTGCTCTTGAGATGACTACTTACTAGGAGCACGTCTATGATGCTGATTTGGATTAGTCAATTAACTTAAGTTGCATGTTTTTGGACGGGTGGGAGGAAACCGGGGAACCCGGTGGAAACCCACGTGAGCACGGGGAAAATGTGTAAACTCCACACAGAAACATCGGCTGGCTTGGTAAGGACTAGAACCAGTGACGTTCTTGCTGTGAGGCAACAGTGCTAACCACTGGGCCACCATGCCACCCATCTAGGAAAGGAGGAGTAGGGGTGGAAGGGGGGATTCTTCAAAACGAAGATGGCTGTGATATGGAGCTTAGGGTATTTATAGTGGCTTTAGGAATCGTCTGATTGGTGAATCATGAATTGGATAATGGGGGACCAGCCGCAGCAATCATAAGCACGTGACCCTCTCCACATTAGTTTATAAATAAACTTCACTTAAGGCTAGTCATGTCACTCGAAGGCCATCTTTGAAACACCTCTCGGGCATTCTGCTTAAATGGGGAAACATCAAATTCTCCAAATTTGCTTGCCAAGCTTACGATTATCATTTCATATTAGGAAGCACCAATAAAATTAAACAACAGCTGTCTCTTTAGTTTAATTTCTAAATGCTCGAATCATACAAAATCTGCAGAAACTCACATCCGGTCCGAGCCCCTCCCCCAGGGAATCGTCAGTCTATAGTGATTAATGATTGGCTCCTGTACTACAAGGCGGAGCTTAATTCGCCTTACTGACCACTACACTTTTCCCCATTCAAACCTATACGAGTGATCATGTCTTGTGTATTCTATAGTCTTTGCTAACATTAGGAGATGGTATTAATATGCAGTTGCAATGGAAAACTTCAGGTTGACATTAAAAGAAGGACCGCCACTCCAAAAGCAGAAACAAATGGTCAGGCTTTCATTGAAGATTACCAAAACAAACATTTTTTTTCCTCAGTGGATTAATTGGCACAGATTAATTATTCAGCCTTGAGAATAACAACGTGAGCTAGCAAAATAAACATTTTGATTTCAAGCGGACTTTAAATAAACCTGTTCCTGATCAAATATTGACCATAATCCTGTAAAAGCTACTTACCTTGTCATATTCATGAGCCTTCACTAAAGCGTGGCCAATTTTCTTGGCTAAAGTGTCTTTCAGAGCAGTCTTCTCGACTTCCTGGTAGATCCTGACGGCTTCCTCTGGCTTTAAGAAGCAGATTTTTTTCATGGTTTATAAAGATGCTGTGGGAGGATCAAATGAAGATCTCAAATCATGTAAACGTACCTGGTGTATCTTCATGAAGGCATCAGCCAGTAAGATGCTGGAGTGAGCTCCTGGAAGCTGCTCATTTATTTCTCTGAAACAGATTTTAGACAATATGTATTGTAATATTTAGTTCATATTAAAATGAGAGGGAACTTTAAGTTGCTGCAGACATTTATTTCAGTGTGATGACTTATTTCTAACTAAATCAGAATAGTGAGTAGGGGGGCGGAGCTTTATTTTGGGGCTCCAAAATGTTTTTGTGGCAA
>CAIGQW010056499.1:0-11760 GCA_903798125.1 Danio choprae | reverse complement strand
GCCAACTGACCCAGCCGAGGCTCGAACCAGCGATCAGCGACCTTCTTGCTGTGAGGCGAACGTGCTACCCACTGCGCCACTGTGAGGCCTTAAATGCATTCACAGTTTCTGTCAATTAATGAAGATTTTATGATTGAATGAATCTGTTTGGATGCATTTATTGCACAACACAACTTATGAGTTGTATTGCTTTTACAGTTATGAATGTCAAGATTTTAGATATTTCATATGAAGTGTTGACATTATTTGTATGGACAGAATGCTTGAAGAGTCTTCAATATGAGTGGTCTACTAATATGTTATTGTGAACCAGCCTTCCTGCAGCTATTTTCATCTCTCTGGCTTTATTTGGCTAAACTGCCAATCGTCGGAAATCACCAGTTGAGTGGACTGACTGCAAAATGGCTGAGAAACAAAACCCTTCCCAGCTTCTTTTATAAGAGTCTCTATGAGCTCTTTTAATCTCAGCATGATGTACCACCCACTTCAGTAGCTGAGACCAAACCAGACCACCTGATGTTCAAACAGGGAAGTGCACTGCAAGTTACTCGCAAATTAAGTTGCGATCCTTTAATCTCCTAATAGAGGGAGCATTTGCAGTGCTTTTGCACCAAATTCTGATTTAATTTTGCAACATTCACATTGCATCTTGAATGCTAGAGTTGGTAAATCTGATAGATGTGAATCTATTGAAACAATCCAATCAATTCAAAACAGATAGAAAACAAATATTCTGTATTTTCACTTTATTCTCAGTGGACTGAGTGGAAAACATATCCTAGAAATATAAGTGCTTTATTCTTATTACTAAATGACCACTGCCATTTTTCTTGTGTGTTTTTGTTATTGAGAGGAAACTCATATATAGACATTCATCTAAATGTCACTTTCAGCACCGTGGATGGTGTCTGGACGCTTGTTATCAGTATATCACTGCAAAGCTCTTTCCAGCATCTTTTTATATCTAATCAAAGACTGAAGAAGATTTGCTATGAGTACATCAGGACTGGAGTTTGTGTGTTCTAACTGTGTTCGTGTGGGTTTCCTCCCCCACAGTCCAAAGACATGCCACATAAAACATATGCCAGAGTAATTGACGGTTCATTCCACTGTTGTGACTCCTGATAAATCAGGGACTAAGCCGAAGTATAGTAAGTGAGTGAATAAGTTGCTTCTGTAGTTCACTTAATGGCCACCGGTGTCACTAATAATGTTGCTTGCAAATATTCTGAATTTTGTAAACACAAAGCCAGATGATTCTTCAAGCAAACACATAGAACAAACTGAGCAAAAGTTTAGCAAGAACATTTTAAAAATGCCAATGCCTATTAGTCTTTTCTTTTACTATTTAAAAGTTGGTGTAGCATAGCTATTTGGCTATACATTGACTGTTTTAATTCTTATATGTGACCCTGAACAACAAAATCAGTGATGAGTTAAATGTATGGAAATTGAGATTTGTTTTGCATCACATGAAAGCTGAAATAAAGTTTCAGATAAATAAGCATTCAATTGATGTATAGTTTGCTGGGCTAGGACAATATCTGGCTGAGATACAATTATTTGAATATAGGGTTTAAAAAATTAAATATAGAGAAAATCACCTTTAAAGTTGGTATCTTTAAATTAAGTTCATATGCATATTGCTGTTTTCCCTGTGTTGGCGTGGGTTTCCTCTGGGTGCTCAGGTTTCCCTCACAGTCCAAACACATGCGCTATAGGGGAATTGAATGGACTAAATTGGCCGGTGTGTGTGTGTGTGTGTGTGTGTGTGTGCGTGCGTGTGTGCGTGCGAGAATGACAGAGTGTATGGGTGTTTCCCAGTACTGGGAAAGGACATCTGCTGCGTAAAACATATGCTGGAATAGTTGGCGGTTCATTCCACTGTGGCAACCCCTGATAAATAAGGGACTAAGCCAAAGGAAAAAGAATGAATTAATGAATGCATATTGCTAATCAAAAATTAAGTTTTGATATTTACAATAGGAAATTAACGAAATGTATTCAGGGAACATTATATATATATATATATATATATCTTTTTTGGCCTAAAAGAAAAATCTATGAGAATCAAGACGAGAGACAAGTAATATGTTTTTTGTTTGTTTGTTTATTTGTTTGTTTTAGTGTTTACTTTAATGAAAAATGACCTATTTTATGTCTCTCAGCTATACTGCGAGGGCTTGAGCTTTTCTTCTATCATGCATGATCAGAATAGACCAGTGACCCAATATTTGGTTCTGAGCTAAGCTGAACTTTTCCACCTGTTCCTTTTCCACCAGTGGTATTTCTCTGCTCCCTCATAAACAGATCCTCACTTCGCAATATAGTGCATCAGATCATTTAAATCAATACAGTTGTTGCTCCGCACGTTCATCAAATGCCATAAACATCATTAATACAAATTAGGACAAAAGGTGAGCATGTCCTTTCCATTTCCATTGACGACACAATTAGGGGCATTGAAATATTAATCTCCATTTGTATAGAGGCCTCGATGGATCGCATGACCTGTTTGTCATAATCCTGCGTTCCGAGACTCAGGAGAGAAAGTCGGCTGTGCGCTGATAAAGGAAAGAAGAGCCGCTAATTAAAATGAAGGAGAAGAGAACAGATGGCTTCTTCACAGCTGGAAACTTGACTGTGTCTGGGACAACACAGCCTGGAATACCACAGGGATAAATATGCTGCCCCTTTGTTTTGCTTTCTGGATGCAGTCACTTTGAGCTAATGCCCTTTGAATTTCCCCACAAACCACGACTGCTTCTGAATACTTGATCAGCGGCTGAAACGTGTCTGCGGTGTAAATGAATGAGGTGATTATGTTTTAAAAATCAGCATTCCCAAAGAAACGGTGCAAGGCTGCGTTCTGTCACTGCTAATGAACGCATCCGTTTGTTTTCCATTCAGCAGCCTTTTTGCTGGGAAATTATTAGAGCTGTGTCTTCCTTACTGACTAATGCATGTGCACATCATGCACTTGAGTGAATGGCAATAAACGTTTTGAGAATGAAGCGTGATTTTTCTTTTGCCTTGCATGGTTGTTTTGGCTGTAGGCGTTTTTCCCCTCCTCTCAAAAGGCCTTTCCAACTTCATTCAGCAGCTCCAACGTGACGCTTTTTTTAATAAGGCATCAAAAAAGTGCATTTCTTGTGGAGTAGGCTTTCTGTTCAAGCTCTTGACAGTTTAATTCAAATCAATATTCAGATTTTAGATTAATATTATTGACATATTATAGTCTAATATTATAGTCTAGCTGTTCGGCTAGACTACTCAACAGCTTCTTCCTACAGGCTGTTAGAGCCCTCAACTCCAGTCAACTTACCCCCCTCTGAAACCTCCCCATGCATTCCTGAGTATGTCTCATACAGGTGAGTGGGCTTAACAAACCACCTGTGGAAGGACACCCCCTCGTCTCTCTGACTCTTGCACCAGGTTGCACATCTGCACTATAAACACTTTCCTAATCACTCCATGTCTCTTGGAAACACTGCATTTTTAAATTGTGCTTCATTCAGGTGAGTGGGCTTGACAAACCACCTGTAGAAACACTCCTCTCTCTTATGCACCTGACACTTTATCTAAACTCCACCTTACAGGGACTCAATGTTTACTATAAATGCACCACAATTATGTTGCACTGTTTGCTTCAACCTTAAATACCTCTTGCACAATATTAGACCTTAAATACCTTATTTTGCACAATATCCTGCACAACATTGTTCAGTCTCATGGAAAAGTACTTGTATAGCCTGTCTTATGTGTACAGTTTAAGTATTTTATTCTATTTTATAATATATGTTAGTTATGCATAGGTTTTTTTATAATAGCTCTTATGTCCAGTGTTGTGTTTGTATTTATGATTAGTCCATGTAGCACCGTTGTCCTGCGAGACACCACATTTCGTTCCTCTGTATGTCCACACATGTAGCGGAAGGACAATAAAGACGACTTGACTTGACAGTTTCCTGTACCTATAAGTGTTTTTCAGGTGAGTAAACCTGACTTCATAAAAATCATGTTTATTTTATAGGTCAGGGTGTCCCAAACATACGTTACATGAGCATTGAACACACTGAACTGATACTGCTGTAAGTCCCATTTCTAAAATAATTGAAAAAAATAGGGGCTTTCCTTAAAAATAAGTCATATAAGGGAAATCCCCATATTCTCGAAATAAAAAATACATTTATGACCAGTGGCATTTGCCAGACTATAATGAGATATTACAGCGTGATACAGGCCATACATGAGTGCTGTTGTCATTGAAATATCACACCGCTCTCAGCCAATCAAATTCCAGAACCAGAAAGAACATTTGAATGCATGAATGAACCAACGAATGAATGAATGAATGTGAACTGTAATGTGTTCATAAACCACATGAACATAATGAGTTGCATTTCATTTTTGTTAACCTTTATTAAATATACTTTTATTAATTTTTAGTTATGGGGGTGATTAAAATAAATATTTTTAGTTCAAAGAATCTGCTTTAAAGGGACAGTCCATCCAAAAATGAAAATGTTGCCATCATTTACTCATCCTCCATTTGTTCAAAACCTATTAGAGTTTCTTTCTTCTGTTGAACACAAAAGAGATTTTTTTTTTAATATTGCAAGTACCCATTGACTTCCATAGTAAATGTCTTTCCTACTATTGGCCTTATTCTGAAATGTGGAGGTGCGATTTGCGATCCTTTTAGAACTTCCGATTCAGTTGCCTATGGGAGAAATGACTAGGAATAATAAACGGCAGAAAACGGTCAAACTACTTACACGACAAACAAATGTGTTCATGACTATACAGATAAAGCAGACTAATATATTTAGAAAATATCAGTTTGCAACATCAAGCAGCAGAACGAGCTGTTTTTAACGTCTAAAAATCAATGAGCGTGAATGAGACCGGATGTCTCGAGCCAAAAATGATTCAAATGTCTGTGCCCGCTCATACATGAAGAATAAGGTCAATAGAAGTCAATGGATACCACCAAACAACATTCTTCTAAATATCTTTTGTGTTCAACAGAAAAAGGAAACTCATACAGGTTTATAAACAATGGGGAAATTTTCATTGTTGTGTGAACTATCCCTTTAAGATTTTAAATGTGCTTTTCAATCATTGTGAACTACAGTATCTAACAAGTGTAAAACTCCTTTTTTCAGTCCTCTCTCATAAACGCCTCCTATCAGGTTAACAATCGTTGCTTATTGTTGCTTAGCACTCGCTCATTAGCATTTGCCAGACAGCTACACAAACAAAATAAATGAGCTATATCATTCCAAAACAATGGTCTCCTGCTCGGCCCGCTGGTTTAATGGTTTCATATACAGTATATGAAGGCGTCCCTGAGGGACCTTGCAGAACCATCTGCTCCTCTTTCCGCTGTTTTGGCTGATGTGCTGCGTTCAGAGAAGGTCAGACGCTGACAGTGAAGAAGCTGCGCTGCCAACACAGGCCAAGTAAGAACAGTATCTGACAACACTTGAAAGCACTCATTGTCCTGGGTTTTCCCTTCAGTCCATCCTGCAGGAATAGCCCTGCCTTTTCTCAGGTTGCATCAGATTCATATTTCAACAGGCAAAATACCAAGCTGTATGTTTTTAGCGCATGCATGCATGATGACATAAAAGCGAGATATAAAATGTTCATAGAAAGCGCTACAGGGGGCCAACTCAGATCATTTAATCAGTGGAGTTGCATGGACCTTTTGAACATCGGCGTCTGGTGCAAAATTGATATCTACTTTCATATTTAGTTAGTATTTGAATAGACTGAAGTGTCAAAGAGCTCAAATAACTTGCTTTCATACAGAGTATGGTTGATGTTCTGATCGCTATTATTTATATTTTATATAAAGTATCTATAAGGATATGATAAAGGTTGTTTTAAAGGTGTGCATCAATATTATTACCTGTTGTTTAGAGATTTAGCATTTATTGTTACCTAAACTAGTGCTATTTTAGTATTGTAATATTTATAACTATTTTAAATTAGGCGTTAGGTCCCAAATCGCATACTTATGCACTATTCTACACCATTTTGTAGTATAAATAATGTAAGTAGTGTATTCATACTGAAAAAAAGTGCACTTTAAATACCCGGATGGTGCACTTATTCAACCGCTATAAAGAAGTGTGGAATGTTGGACACCTCACACACTCAACAGCCGCTGCTTTGCTCACGTAGCGGACGGGATGATCCACTGATGTTGGATTACTTTATTTATTTTGGATTGTGAAAGCCAAATTCTCCTACAAGAGCGATTATGCCGCCTCCCGATGGTGAATGCGCTTATACTCATGGCAGGTATTTGGTAGTTTGGTCATTTATTTCACTAATTTGGCAACCATCAAACGTCATCTGGGAAATGGTTAGAATTTCTGCTTAGTAAAAAAACGTCCTATTTGGGACGGCACTACATACATATGCTATGCTGTTGAGTGTGTAAGTGCATATCGTACAGTGTGTCATTTGAGAGCATTTGTATTACATTTTCATTGTAATGATGGTAGTGGTTTAATTAGTTTTAGTTTTATCTATTTTATTAACTGCAACCCATCACTGGGAAACATCCACACACACTCATTTACACACATACACCATGGACAATTTAGCTTTCCCAATTCCCCTATAGCGCATGTCTTTGGACTTGTGGGGGAAACCGGAGCACCCGGAGGAAACCCACGCAAACACAGGGAGAACATGCAAACTCCATACAGAAATGCCAACTGACCCAGCCGGGGGTCGAACCAGCGACCTTCTTGCTGTGAGGCAATTGTGCTACCCACTGCGCCACCGTGCTGCCCAGAACCAATATTCACTCAGAAATAAGTGTGTGCCAATAATCCATGTTGCCTTGGAAACAGCAGCTGAAATAAAATACATTTGTACACATTCTGAAGGCAATCTGTGTCCTAATACAGATTTATTTAGAGATATTATAAATTCATATGTATACTTTATTTATTTTGTTGTTTTTTTATTAGTATTTTTTGTTATTTTATATTTTTTGTCTACTAAAATTTAAGCAATTTTGGTTTAGCTTTAATATTCTTCATCTTAAACTAAAAATATTATGCATTTTATTCCAGATAACTTATTTGTATATGCATTTTTATATTAGTTAATGATAACACCACTACCGAGCACACACAAAGTAATAAATAGCTTTTAAAGTTGTGATCACAAATGTGATTTTCAGATGCTAAAACAGGCAAATATAGACCTACCTTGAAAAACAGAACCCATATTTAGTGCTCAGAACATAGTAAAGACCCAAAGGTGGGCTTTTTTTTATATTTAAGCAAGCACCTAGCAACCACACAAGACCTTAGCAACCACATTTCAATGCTCTAAAATCCACTAAAGCCCACTAACACTGCAGCGGCGTGTTTTTTCATCAACAAGCACTCATATTTTCTTCAGAAAATGGCAAAATTGAGTTTGATTACTGAAAACATCAGCGTTTTAGCACCAGGCTATTGTTCAAAATGTATTCCTGCAGTTCACATGTAATCACACTTATGAAAGGATTTGCTGCTGAAGAAACACAGCAGTTATTAGTCGGGTTTTGAAAGCGTCTGCGTGGCCAGTAAGGCTCTTTCACAGGACAGATCATTTGGGATCAAGCATCTCCTTATCTTTAACAGCATGTGTTCTGCCGACAGCGTCTCTTTAATACCAGGAGATGAAGAGTCTTTTCTAAGTGCAGAGAAGGTGTGATTCATTCACAACAGTGTATCTCTTCCTTCTAGATACTGTTTGTCATTGTTATGTTGTGAGGTTAACACTTTAATAACCTGTCTGATTCTTATCAAAGCCGCAGCTAATGAGCTGGTTTGGCGAGTTCTTTCAAATGGCTGCTTTGAAGTCCAGCGACTTCATTACGAATAAAATGTGCGACGGAGAATGTTTCGCCAGAACTGCTGAATGCTAAGCAGATACTGGTGCTTTCATTTCAATTCAGGCATTTCCCATGGATGTGTTTCCTAGTGCACTGCAAAACATGCTTTTCTTACCGAGATTTGTTTGTCTTGTTTCTAGTCCAAATAAGCATTTTCTAGACGAGCAAAACCTGTTTTGTTTTAAGAAATATGTCGAAATGAAGTGAGTTTTTCCTTAATGTCGAGTAAAGGAGGTCGAGCCTTCTCATTTATGGCTCCTAAACTCTGGAATAGCCTTCCTGATAATGTCCGACACACTCTCTCAGTTTAAAACTAGATTAAAGACCTATCTTTTTAGTAAAGCATACACTCAATGCATCGCATAGCGGTATGATGCATGAGTGTGCTCCACACAGGTGAGCTGGCTTGACAACCACCTGTAGAACACACTCCTCCTGTCTTAATACACCAGACACTGTGTTAGAAACTCTCATATGCTTTACATGTTTGTTTATATAACTGCTATTTTCATCTATAACAATTCATTTCTTTGCATGTGGTTTAAATACATTATGAACAGCAGCTACGCTGATTATTTTCTTTATTTTCTATTTCCACCTGGGGATACTCATCCCGAGGCCCCCTACAGACTATGCAGCGCCATTAATGCGATGAGAGATGATCCAAAGGTATCCTGGACCAGGCCGTATCCCGAGCTGATGCTGTGGTGGTCATGGAGGAATGGACTGCATGAGAGTGCATAAGGCCACAGTGACAAACAAGTCTACGCTTGATCCTGTGGGCCAGCCTGACCTCCCGCTGGTGCCCTACCCACACCTGCAGCTTCCACGATGGACGTCCAGCTTCCCCAGCCTCCGGCGCTTAGACTGCAGCTTCACACAGGAAGTTTGGCCAGAAGAATGATCATGCCCAATCCCTTCACTTCGTCAATTGGTAAAGTTTTTTTCCTCGCCATTGGCCTGCTCTGATCGGGACTTGTGGAGCTGCGCTTCGGTGGATTTGCTCTTCAGTGTTTGAATTTTCAGCAGTGAAACTTAAACCACACTGAACTGAACTCTGGACTGTACTAGAACATGTTAAGCTGCTTTGACACAATCTACACTGTAAAAAGTGCTATATAAATAAACTTGAATTGAATTAAAACAAAGGTAAGCAAAATAATCATATGTTAAAAGGAAAAACGATTATTTTGCATACCCATTGGCAGATTATTTTGCTTGTTAAAAAGGTAAAACCTAATCTCTTCAAAATGGCTTTTAATGCACAGCATTGACACTTCTCTCTGTTTTAATGTTTGTTGTATTTTATTGATATTTCTTGTATTGTTTGCTTTTTATTCGTGTTGTATAATTAGTTTTTACTAGTGTAAAGCACTTTGGTTACCCTTGGTTGTTAGGTGCTATATAAATAAAGGTTGATTGATTTATTGATCAACGTTGACATATGGACCCTTTTATGCATATACAGTCATCATAATCAAATCCTTAAAGGCTTAATATTTATTTTAAACAAAAGAACATTTATATAGTATATCATCTTTGCGTCAAATTACAAAAAAAACGATTTACTGCTTATGCGAGGTGTTTGTAATGCAGCGTCTATAGGGCCGAGTGTAAATCTGACATTATTCTCTCCTCTGGCTGCCGTCAACAGCCTCACATTTTTTTCCTTCTTCTGAAAGTCTTGATAAGACCATCGTGGAGTTTTTCTTTGATTAATTCAGCAAATAGGACAGTAATAAAATGATTTGTTGTTCTCTCCCATTCACTGCGCTCTGAGTTTACCAACTATGACACCTTCCGCTACGGACTAATCCGGAAATGTGAAAAGGGTCTATAGGCCAATTTCACACTTCCGCGTTCGTTACTTCCGGTTATGGTCGCCCCTGGGTAAAGATCCTTCCGGTAAAAACAATGGCAGCACAGTCGAGAAGCAAGGCGCTCTGCTGTGTACCCAAGTGCAGCAATTCGAAACAAAAACCACCGTATTTGAGTTCCAATTTTCCAACAAATGACCAGCAAAGACAAGTGGGTATATGCTATTAGAAGAGATGAAGGGCCGACGTGTTACTTTTATTGAACAAAAATGAGCAAGAAAACAAGGACAGTTTAAATTGAAAATACTTAGTGTCTTTTAATAATTGTTATTGGTCAAAATAAACATATCATACAGTTGTTCTGTTGTCCAGTTGTTATTTTACACATTTCATTGTTAGATTTCAAAATTAATACAGAATTGTAAAACTTAAGTGATATATTAAAGTTTACAATTACAACAGTACTTTAAAATAGATAGTTGTAAAACAATATAAAATTAGTTACTAATATATATATCTCTCTCTCAATTTTAAAGGGTTAGTTCACAGGTGTGAGTAACAAGGCGAGTAATTAATAATATAATTTGTGTGAATTAACCCTTTAATGCAGCAATGTTTAACCATAGATAGATATTAGGCTCTCCACGAGACTCCAAAAACATCTGTAAAAAACAAAAAAATGTACTTTAAAACTACGAGTCAGGAACAATATTAAACACTGAAAAAGTGCTGTTGTATTAACACGAACTACCAGAACTGTATAACTACTAGAATGACCAGAGCAGTCATTCTGACCGTTCTCATATTTAATGAAAGTCTTCGAACAATAAATATGTGTTTTAATTCAACAAAATTATTCAATTGCAAACATTAGAAGCTGTTAAAATTACCGTCTCGGTAGTTCTAGTGTTAACACCGCAAAAATGACAACAGTGGAAAACCTGCAATTAGCCTGCAACCGCAGAAGCGAAGTATATTACACCAGAACACTTAAAAACTGCAACAGCAGTTATGTTAAAAAATAATTTAACTTGCTATCAGAACAATGATAGCTAATCTGCATCATAAGCCAACCGGCAGATTACATATAACCTCCAGTGTGTGGGGTTCCTCGTTTTTCCTCATTGACCGGTAGCATCTAGCTCTGCCCACCACCGTGCTGTCGACTACATTTGACACTAAGCATGCATAAACAGTGTAAAAAGGTCAACATATCTGTAATCAACATATATCATATTTAAAAAAAACCGTAACTTTATTAACACATGCTAACGTTAACAATATGCTAGCGATAGTA
This sequence comes from Danio choprae, assembly GCA_903798125.1. NCBI lineage: Eukaryota > Metazoa > Chordata > Actinopteri > Cypriniformes > Danionidae > Danio > Danio choprae. The sequence continues at coordinate 737 of CAIGQW010056499.1, read as the reverse complement.
GCTGATTCAAAACTTACCCTGATATCCATGAATAAATTCTTCAACAAATAATTTGTAACTCTTCTTCAGTCTCGACCCTGTAGTTGAAGAATTTTCTGCAACAATTCGACTGATGTCCTCAAAAGAGTGTAGAGAGATGTTGTGAAGAATCTTTCAATGTTTCCTCGGAATAAAGCGTTAGTTGTCACTGTAGAGGAAGTAAATTTACTCAGCGGCGACGGGCTTCCGGTTCTTGTGAAATTGGCCTATTGCCTCTCTTCAAACAAAATGTTATTGTAATATCGTTCTTTGTGGGAAGAAGAAGACAGAGTCGGCGATACAGGCAAGTTATTTACATACATACATACATACATACACATACATACATACATACATACACATATATACATATATATACATATATATATATATACCCCGTGTAGCTGCGTGCGTGCGTGAGTGTGTGTTCTCTCCTCTCCCCGGCTGCTCCCTCTCTCCTCCTTAAGAAGCGTGTCTCTCCGGTCCAATCACTAGAATAAACAGGTGTTATTTATTATTTCTGATTGGTCCGCTGACTAGCCGCCGGGCTCTGAGCATGCTCTCACCCCTCATTGGGTGTTTGATCATGCTCACCTCTCCACAGTTATGTTTTGCTTAACTAGGTTAATTAGGCTAACTAGTCATCAAGTTAGGCTAATTAGGCAAGTCATTGCACAACAGTGGTTTGTTCTGTAGCCAATCTGAAAACAAAATTAAGG
>CAIGQW010056498.1:0-12562 GCA_903798125.1 Danio choprae | reverse complement strand
GCCAACTGACCCAGCCGAGGCTCGAACCAGCGATCAGCGACCTTCTTGCTGTGAGGCGAACGTGCTACCCACTGCGCCACTGTGAGGCCTTAAATGCATTCACAGTTTCTGTCAATTAATGAAGATTTTATGATTGAATGAATCTGTTTGGATGCATTTATTGCACAACACAACTTGCGAGTTGTATTGCTTTTACAGTTATGAATGTCAAGATTTTAGATATTTCATATGAAGTGTTGACATTATTTGTATGGACAGAATGCTTGAAGAGTCTTCAATATGAGTGGTCTACTAATATGTTATTGTGAACCAGCCTTCCTGCAGCTATTTTCATCTCTCTGGCTTTATTTGGCTAAACTGCCAATCGTCGGAAATCACCAGTTGAGTGGACTGATTGCAAAATGGCTGAGAAACAAAACCCTTCCCAGCTTCTTTTATAAGAGTCTCTATGAGCTCTTTTAATCTCAGCATGATGTACCACCCACTTCAGTAGCTGAGACCAAACCAGACCACCTGATGTTCAAACAGGGCAGTGCACTGCAAGTTACTCGCAAATTAAGTTGCGATCCTTTAATCTCCTAATAGAGGGAGCATTTGCAGTGCTTTTGCACCAAATTCTGATTTAATTTTGCAACATTCACATTGCATCTTGAATGCTAGAGTTGGTAAATCTGATAGATGTGAATCTATTGAAACAATCCAATCAATTCAAAACAGATAGAAAACAAATATTCTGTATTTTCACTTTATTCTCAGTGGACTGAGTGGAAAACATATCCTAGAAATATAAGTGCTTTATTCTTATTACTAAATGACCACTGCCATTTTTCTTGTGTGTTTTTGTTATTGAGAGGAAACTCATATATACACATTCATCTAAATGTCACTTTCAGCACCGTGGATGGTGACTGGACGCTTGTTATCAGTATATCACTGCAAAGCTCTTTCCAGCATCTTTTTATATCTAATCAAAGACTGAAAAAGATTTGCTATGAGTACATCAGGACTGGAGTTTGTGTGTTCTAACTGTGTTCGCGTGGGTTTCTTCCCCCACAGTCCAAAGACATGCCACATAAAACATATGCCAGAGTAATTGACGGTTCATTCCACTGTCGTGACTCCTGATAAATCAGAGACTAAGCCGAAGTATAGTAAGTGAGTGAATAAGTTGCTTCTGTAGTTCACTTAATGGCCACCGGTGTCACTAATAATGTTGCTTGCAAATATTCTGAATTGTGTAAACACAAAGCCAGATGATTCTTCAAGCAAACATATAGAACAAACTGAGCAAAAGTTTAGTAAGAACATTTAAAAATGACATTGCCTATTAGTCTTTTCTTTTACTATTTAAAAGTTGGTGTGCATAGCTATTTGGCTATACATTAACTGTTTTAATTCTTATATGTGACCCTGAACAACAAAATCAGTGATGAGTTAAATGTATGGAAATTGAGATTTGTTTTTGCATCACATGAAAGCTGAAATAAAGTTTCAGATAAATAAGCATTCAATTGATGTATAGTTTGCTGGGCTAGGACAATATCTGGCTGAGATACAATTATTTGAATATAGGGTTTAAAAAATTAAATATAGAGAAAGTCACCTTTAAAGTTGGTATCTTTAAATTAAGTTCATATGCATATTGCTGTTTTCCCTGTGTTGGCGTGGGTTTCCTCTGAGTGCTCCGGTTTCCCTCACAGTCCAAACACATGTGCTATAGGGGAATTGAATGGACTAAATTGGCCGTTGTGTGTGTGTGTGTGTGTGTGTGTGTGTGCGTGCGAGAATGACAGAGTGTATGGGTGTTTCCCAGTACTGGGAAAGGACATCTGCTGTGTAAAACATATGCTGGAAAAAACATATGCTGGAATAGTTGGCGGTTCATTCCACTGTGGCAACCCCTGATAAATAAGGGACTAAGCCAAAGGAAAAAGAATGAATTAATGAATGCATATTGCTAATCAAAAATTAAGTTTTGATATTTACAATAGGAAATTAACGAAATGTATTCAGGGAACATTATATATATATATCTTTTTTGGCCTAAAAGAAAAATCTATGAGAATCAAGACGAGAGACAAGTAATATGTTTTTTGTTTGTTTGTTTATTTGTTTGTTTTAGTGTTTACTTTAATGAAAAATGACCTATTTTATGTCTCTCAGCTATACTGCGAGGGCTTGAGCTTTTCTTCTATCATGCATGATCAGAATAGACCCGTGACCCATTATTTGGTTCTGAGCAAAGCTGAACTTTTCCACCTGTTCCTTTTCCACCGGTGGTATTTCTCTGCTCCCTCATAAACAGATCCTCACTTCGCAATACGGTGCATCAGATCATTTAAATCAATACAGTTGTTGCTCCGCACGTTCATCAAATGCCATAAACATCATTAATACAAATTAGGACAAAAGGTGAGCATGTCCTTTCCATTTCCATTGACGACACAATTAGGGGCATTGAAATATTAATCTCCATTTGTATAGAGGCCTCGATGGATCGCATGACCTGTTTGTCATAATCCTGCGTTCCGAGACTCAGGAGAGAAAGTCGGCTGTGCGCTGATAAAGGAAAGAAGAGCCGCTAATTAAAATGAAGGAGAAGAGAACAGATGGCTTCTTCACAGCTGGAAACTTGACTGTGTCTGGGACAACACAGCCTGGAATACCACAGGGATAAATATGCTGCCCCTTTGTTTTGCTTTCTGGATGCAGTCACTTTGAGCTAATGCCCTTTGAATTTCCCCACAAACCACGACTGCTTCTGAATACTTGATCAGCGGCTGAAACGTGTCTGCGGTGTAAATGAATGAGGTGATTATGTTTTAAAAATCAGCATTCCCAAAGAAACGGTGCAAGGCTGCGTTCTGTCACTGCTAATGAACGCATCCGTTTGTTTTCCATTCAGCAGCCTTTTTGCTGGGAAATTATTAGAGCTGTGTCTTCCTTACTGACTAATGCATGTGCACATCATGCACTTGAGTGAATGGCAATAAACGTTTTGAGAATGAAGCGTGATTTTTCTTTTGCCTTGCATGGTTGTTTTGGCTGTAGGCGTTTTTCCCCTCCTCTCAAAAGGCCTTTCCAACTTCATTCAGCAGCTCCAACGTGACGCTTTTTTTAATAAGGCATCAAAAAAAGTGCATTTCTTGTGGAGTAGGCTTTCTGTTCAAGCTCTTGACAGTTTAATTCAAATCAATATTCAGATTTTAGATTAATATTATTGACATATTATAGTCTAATATTATAGTCTAGCTGTTCGGCTAGGCTACTCAACAGCTTCTTCCCACAGGCTGTTAGAGCCCTCAACTCCAGTCAACTTACCCCCCTCTGAAACCTCCCCATGCATTCCTGAGTATGTCTCATACAGGTGAGTGGGCTTAACAAACCACCTGTGGAAGGACACCCCCTCGTCTCTCTGACTCTTGCACCAGGTTGCACATCTGCACTATAAACACTTTCCTAATCACTCCATGTCTCTTGGAAACACTGCATTTTTAAATTGTGCTTCATTCAGGTGAGTGGGCTTGACAAACCACCTGTAGAAACACTCCTCTCTCTTATGCACCTGACACTTTATCTAAACTCCACCTTACAGGGACTCAATGTTTACTATAAATGCACCACAATTATGTTGCACTGTTTGCTTCAACCTTAAATACCTCTTGCACAATATTAGACCTTAAATACCTTTTTTTTGCACAATATCCTGCGCAACATTGTTCAGTCTCATTTAAACGTACTTGTATAGCCTGTCTTATGTGTACAGTTTAAGTATTTTATTCTATTTTATAATATATGTTAGTTATGCATAGGTTTTTTTTATAATAGCTCTTATGTCCAGTGTTGTGTTTGTATTTATGATTAGTCCATGTAGCACCGTTGTCCTGCGAGACACCACATTTCGTTCCTCTGTATGTCCACACATGTAGCGGAAGGACAATAAAGACGACTTGACTTGACAGTTTCCTGTACCTATAAGTGTTTTTCAGGTGAGTAAACCTGACTTCATAAAAATCATGTTTATTTTATAGGTCAGGGTGTCCCAAACACACAAACATACGTTACATGAGCATTGAACACACTGAACTGATACTGCTGTAAGTCCCATTTCTAAAATAATTGAAAAAAATAGGGGCTTTCCTTAAAAATAAGTCATATAAGGGAAATCCCCATATTCTCGAAATAAAAAATACATTTATGACCAGTGGCATTTGCCAGACTATAATGAGATATTACAGCGTGATACAGGCCATACATGAGTGCTGTTGTCATTGAAATATCACACCGCTCTCAGCCAATCAAATTCCAGAACCAGAAAGAACATTTGAATGCATGAATAAACCAACGAATGAATGAATGAATGTGAACTGTAATGTGTTCATAAACCACATGAACATAATGAGTTGCATTTCATTTTTGTTAACCTTTATTAAATATACTTTTATTAATTTTTAGTTATGGGGGTGATTAAAATAAATATTTTTAGTTCAAAGAATCTGCTTTAAAGGGACAGTCCATCCAAAAATGAAAATGTTGCCATCATTTACTCATCCTCCATTTGTTCAAAACCTATTAGAGTTTCTTTCTTCTGTTGAACACAAAAGAGATATATTTTTTTAAATATTGCAAGTACCCATTGACTTCCATAGTAAATGTCTTTCCTACTATTGGCCTTATTCTGAACACACTGAACTGATACTGCTGTAAGTCCCATTTCTAAAATAATTGAAAAAAATATGGGCTTTCCTTAAAAATAAGTCATATAAGGGAAATCCCCATATTCTCGAAATAAAAAATACGTTTATGACCAGCGGCATTTGCCAGACTACAGATTTTTCTCCAGCGTGATACAGGCCATACATGAGGGCTGTTGTCATTGAAATATCACACCGCTCTCAGCCAATCAAATTCCAGAACCAGAAAGAACATTTGAATGCATGAATGAACCAACGAATGAATGAATGTGAACTGTAATGTGTTCATAAACCACATGAACATAATGAGTTGCATTTCATTTTTATTAACCTTTATTAAATATACTTTTATTAATGTTTAGTTATGGGGGTGATTAAAATAAATATTTTTAGTTCAAAGAATCTGCTTTAAAGGGACAGTCCATCCAAAAATGTTGCCATCATTTACTCATCCTCCTTTTGTTCAAAACCTATTAGAGTTTCTTTCTTCTGTTAAACACAAAAGAGATTTTTTTTTTTAATATTGCAAGTACCCATTGACTTCCATAGTAAATGTCTTTCCTACTATTGGCCTTATTCTGAAATGTGGAAGTGCGATTTGCGATCCTTTTAGAACTTCCGATTCAATTGCCTATGGGAGAAATGACTAGGAATAATAACCGGCTGAAAACGATCAAACTACTTACTCGACAAACAAATGTGTTCATGACTGTACAGACAAAGCAGACTAATATAATTAGAAAATATCAGTTTGCAACATCAAGCAGCAGAACGAGCCGTTTTTAACGTCTAAAAATCAATGGACGTGAATGAGACCGGAAGTCTCGAGCCAAAAATGATTCAAATGGCTGTGCCCGCTCATACATGAAGAATAAGGTCAATAGAAGTCAATGGATACCACCAAACAACATTCTTCTAAATATCTTTTGTGTTCAACAGAAAAAGGAAACTCATACAGGTTTATAAACAATGGGGAAATTTTCATTGTTGTGTGAACTATCCCTTTAAGATTTTAAATGTGCTTTTCAATCATTGTGAACTACAGTATCTAACAAGTGTAAAACTCCTTTTTTCAGTCCTCTCTCATAAACGCCTCCTATCAGGTTAACAATCGTTGCTTATTGTTGCTTAGCACTCGCTCATTAGCATTTGCCAGACAGCTACACAAACAAAATAAATGAGCTATATCATTCCAAAACAATGGTCTCCTGCTCGGCCCGCTGGTTTAATGGTTTCATATACAGTATATGAAGGCGTCCCTGAGGGACCTTGCAGAACCATCTGCTCCTCTTTCCGCTGTTTTGGCTGATGTGCTGCGTTCAGAGAAGGTCAGACGCTGACAGTGAAGAAGCTGCGCTGCCAACACAGGCCAAGTAAGAACAGTATCTGACAACACTTGAAAGCACTCATTGTCCTGGGTTTTCCCTTCAGTCCATCCTGCAGGAATAGCCCTGCCTTTTCTCAGGTTGCATCAGATTCATATTTCAACAGGCAAAATACCAAGCTGTATGTTTTTAGCGCATGCATGCATGATGACATAAAAGCGAGATATAAAATGTTCATAGAAAGCGCTACAGGGGGCCAACTCAGATCATTTAATCAGTGGAGTTGCATGGACCTTTTGAACATCGGCGTCTGGTGCAAAATTGATATCTACTTTCATATTTAGTTAGTATTTGAATAGACTGAAGTGTCAAAGAGCTCAAATAACTTGCTTTCATACAGAGTATGGTTGATGTTCTGATCGCTATTATTTATATTTTATATAAAGTATCTATAAGGATATGATAAAGGTTGTTTTAAAGGTGTGCATCAATATTATTACCTGTTGTTTAGAGATTTAGCATTTATTGTTACCTAAACTAGTGCTATTTTAGTATTGTAATATTTATAACTATTTTAAATTAGGCGTTAGGTCCCAAATCGCATACTTATGCACTATTCTACACCATTTTGTAGTATAAATAATGTAAGTAGTGTATTCATACTGAAAAAAAGTGCACTTTAAATACCCGGATGGTGCACTTATTCAACCGCTATAAAGAAGTGTGGAATGTTGGACACCTCACACACTCAACAGCCGCTGCTTTGCTCACGTAGCGGACGGGATGATCCACTGATGTTGGATTACTTTATTTATTTTGGATTGTGAAAGCCAAATTCTCCTACAAGAGCGATTATGCCGCCTCCCGATGGTGAATGCGCTTATACTCATGGCAGGTATTTGGTAGTTTGGTCATTTATTTCACTAATTTGGCAACCATCAAACGTCATCTGGGAAATGGTTAGAATTTCTGCTTAGTAAAAAAACGTCCTATTTGGGACGGCACTACATACATATGCTACGCTGTTGAGTGTGTAAGTGCATATCGTACAGTGTGTCATTTGAGAGCATTTGTATTACATTTTCATTGTAATGATGGTAGTGGTTTAATTAGTTTTAGTTTTATCTATTTTATTAACTATGTTTTTGGGATTATTACACTGAAAAAATCATGGCGTAGAACCAATATTCATTCATTCATTCATTTTCTTTTCGGCTTAGTCCCTTTATTAATCTGGGGTCGCCACAGCGGAATAAACCGCCAACTTATCCAGCATATGTTTTACGCAGCGGATGCCCTTCCAGCTGCAACCCATCACTGGGAAACATCCATGCACACTCATTCACACACACACACACTACGGACAATTTAGCTTTCCCAATTCACCTGTACCGCATGTCTTTGGACTTGTGGGGGAAACCGGAGCACCCGGAGGAAACCCACGCAAACACCGGGAGAACATGCAAACTCCATACAGAAATGCCAACTGACCCAGCCGGGGGTCGAACCAGCGGCCTTCTTGCTGTGAGGCAATTGTGCTACCCACTGCGCCACCGTGCTGCCCAGAACCAATATTCACTCAGAAATAAGTGTGTGCCAATAATCCATGTTGCCTTGGAAACAGCAGCTGAAATAAAATACATTTGTACACATTCAGAAGGCATTCTGTGTCCTAATACAGATTTATTTAGAGATATTATAAATTCATATGTATACTTTATTTATTTTGTTGTTTTTTTATTAGTATTTTTTGTTATTTTATATTTTTTGTCTACTAACATTTAAGCAATTTTGGTTTAGCTTTAATATTCTTCATCTTAAACTAAAAATATTATGCATTTTATTCCAGATAACTTATTTGTATATGCATTTTTATATTAGTTAATGATAACACCACTACCGAGCACACAAAGTAATAAATAGCTTTTAAAGTTGTGATCACAAATGTGATTTTCAGATGCTAAAACAGGCAAATATAGACCTACCTTGAAAAACAGAACCCATATTTAGTGCTCAGAACATAGTAAAGACCCAAAGGTGGGCTTTTTTTGATATTTAAGCAAGCACCTAGCAACCACACAAGACCTTAGCAACCACATTTCAATGCTCTAAAATCCACTAAAGCCCACTAACACTGCAGCGGCGTGTTTTTTCATCAACAAGCACTCATATTTTCTTCAGAAAATGGCAAAATTGAGTTTGATTACTGAAAACATCAGCGTTTTAGCACCAGGCTATTGTTCAAAATGTATTCCTGCAGTTCACATGTAATCACACTTATGAAAGGATTTGCTGCTGAAGAAACACAGCAGTTATTAGTCGGGTTTTGAAAGCGTCTGCGTGGCCAGTAAGGCTCTTTCACAGGACAGATCATTTGGGATCAAGCATCTCCTTATCTTTAACAGCATGTGTTCTGCCGACAGCGTCTCTTTAATACCAGGAGATGAAGAGTCTTTTCTAAGTGCAGAGAAGGTGTGATTCATTCACAACAGTGTATCTCTTCCTTCTAGATACTGTTTGTCATTGTTATGTTGTGAGGTTAACACTTTAATAACCTGTCTGATTCTTATCAAAGCCGCAGCTAATGAGCTGGTTTGGCGAGTTCTTTCAAATGGCTGCTTTGAAGTCCAGCGACTTCATTACGAATAAAATGTGCGACGGAGAATGTTTCGCCAGAACTGCTGAATGCTAAGCAGATACTGGTGCTTTCATTTCAATTCAGGCATTTCCCATGGATGTGTTTCCTAGTGCACTGCAAAACATGCTTTTCTTACCGAGATTTGTTTGTCTTGTTTCTAGTCCAAATAAGCATTTTCTAGACGAGCAAAACCTGTTTTGTTTTAAGAAATAATATGTCGAAATGAAGTGAGTTTTTCCTTAATGTCGAGTAAAGGAGGTCGAGCCTTCTCATTTATGGCTCCTAAACTCTGGAATAGCCTTCCTGATAATGTCCGACACACTCTCTCAGTTTAAAACTAGATTAAAGACCTATCTTTTTAGTAAAGCATACACTCAATGCATCGCATAGCGGTATGATGCATGAGTGTGCTCCACACAGGTGAGCTGGCTTGACAACCACCTGTAGAACACACTCCTCCTGTCTTAATACACCAGACACTGTGTTAGAAACTCTCATATGCTTTACATGTTTGTTTATATAACTGCTATTTTCATCTATAACAATTCATTTCTTTGCATGTGGTTTAAATACATTATGAACAGCAGCTACGCTGATTATTTTCTTTATTTTCTATTTCCACCTGGGGATACTCATCCCGAGGCCCCTACAGACTATGCAGCGCCATTAATGTGATGAGAGATGATCCAAAGGTATCCTGGACCAGGCCGTATCCCGAGCTGATGCTGTGGTGGTCATGGAGGAATGGAGTGCATGAGACTGATTCCTGAAAGGCCACAGTGACAAACAAGTCTACGCTTGATCCTGTGGGCCACCCTGACCTCCCGCTGGTGCCCTACCCACACCTGCAGCTTCCACGATGGACATCCAGCTTCCCCAGCCTCCGGCGCTTAGACTGCAGCTTCACACAGGAAGTTTGGCCAGAAGAATGATCATGCCCAATCCCTTCACTTCATCAATTGGTAAAGTTTTTTTCCTCGCCATTGTCCTGCTCGGATCGGGACTTGTGGAGCTGCGCTTCGGTGGATTTGCTCTTCAGTGTTTGAATTCAGCAGTGAAACTTAAACCACACTGAACTGAACTAAACTCTGAAATCTGGACTGTACTAGAACATGTTAAGCTGCTTTGACACAATCTACACTGTAAAAAGTGCTATATAAATAAACTTGAATTGAATTAAAACAAAGGTAAGCAAAATAATCATATGTTAAAAGGAAAAACGATTATTTTGCATACCCATTGGCAGATTATTTTGCTTGTTAAAAAGGTAAAACCTAATGTTTTCAAAATGGCTTTTAATGCACAGCACTGACACTTCTCTCCGTTTTAATGTTTGTTGTATTTTATTGATATTTCTTGTATTGTTTGCTTTTTATTCGTGTTGTATAACTAGTTTTTACTAGTGTAAAGCACTTTGGTTACCCTTGGTTGTTAGGTGCTATATAAATAAAGGTTGATTGATTTATTGATCAATGTTGACATATGGACCCTTTTATGCATATACAGTCATCATAATCAAATCCTTAAAGGCTTAATATTTATTTTAAACAAAAGAACATTTATATAGTATATCATCTTTGCGTCAAATTACAAAAAAAACGATTTACTGCTTATGCGAGGTGTTTGTAATGCAGCGTCTATGGGGCTGAGAGTAAATCTGACATTATTCTCTCCTCTGGCTGCCGTCATCAGCCTCACACATTTTTTCCTTTTTCTGAAAGTCTTGATAAGACCATCGTGGAGTTTTTCTTTGATTAATTCAGCAAATAGGACAGTAATAAAATGATTTGTTGTTCTCTCCCATTCACTGCGCTCTGAGTTTATCAACTATGACACCTTCCGCTACGGACTAATCCGGAAATGTGAAAAGGGTCTATAGGCCAATTTCACACTTCCGCGTTCGTTACTTCCGGTTATGGTCGCCCCTGGGTAAAGATCCTTCCGGTAAAAACAATGGCAGCACAGTCGAGAAGCAAGGCGCTCTGCTGTGTACCCAAGTGCAGCAATTCGAAACAAAAACCACCGTATTTGAGTTCCAATTTTCCAACAAATGACCAGCAAAGACAAGTGGGTATATGCTATTAGAAGAGATGAAGGGCCGACGTGTTACTTTTATTGAACAAAAATGAGCAAGAAAACAAGGACAGTTTAAATTGAAAATACTTAGTGTCTTTTAATAATTGTTATTGGTCAAAATAAACATATCATACAGTTGTTCTGTTGTCCAGTTGTTATTTTACACATTTCATTGTTAGATTTCAAAATTAATACAGAATTGTAAAACTTAAGTGATATATTAAAGTTTACAATTACAACAGTACTTTAAAATAGATAGTTGTAAAACAATATAAAATTAGTTACTAATATATATATCTCTCTCTCAATTTTAAAGGGTTAGTTCACAGGTGTGAGTAACAAGGCGAGTAATTAATAATATAATTTGTGTGAATTAACCCTTTAATGCAGCAATGTTTAACCATAGATAGATATTAGGCTCTCCACGAGACTCCAAAAACATCTGTAAAAAACAAAAAAATGTACTTTAAAACTACGAGTCAGGAACAATATTAAACACTGAAAAAGTGCTGTTGTATTAACACTGGAACTACCAGAACTGTATAACTACTAGAATGACCAGAGCAGTCATTCTGACCGGTCTCATATTTAATGAAAGTCTTCGAACAATAAATATGTGTTTTAATTCAACAAAATTATTCAATTGCAAACATTAGAAGCTGTTAAAATTACCGTCTCGGTAGTTCTAGTGTTAACACCGCAAAAATGACAACAGTGGAAAACCTGCAATTAGCCTGCAACCGCAGAAGCGAAGTATATTACACCAGAACACTTAAAAACTGCAACAGCAGTTATGTTAAAAAAATAAATTGAACTTGCTATCAGAACAATGATAGCTAATCTGCATCATAAGCCAACCGGCAGATTACATATAACCTCCAGTGTGTGGGGTTCCTCGTTTTTCCTCATTGACCGGTAGCATCTAGCTCTGACCACCACCGTGCTGTCGACTACATTTGACACCAAGCATACATAAACAGTGAAAAAGGTCAACATATCTGTAATCAACATATATCATATTTAGAAAAACCGTAACTTTATTAACACATGCTAACGTTAACGATATGCTAGCGATAGTAGCTGATTCAAAACTTACCCTGATATCCATGAATAAATTCTTCAACAAATAATTTGTAACTCTTCTTCAGTCTCGACCCTGTAGTTGAAGAATTTTCTGCAACAATTCGACTGATGTCCTCAAACTTAATTTGCGGCAGAGTGTAGAGAGATGTTGTGAAGAATCTTTCAATGTTTCCTCGGAATAAAGCGTTAGTTGTCACTGTAGAGGAAGTAAATTTACTCAGCGGCGACGGGCTTCCGGTTCTTGTGAAATTGGCCTATTGCCTCTCTTCAAACAAAATGTTATTGTAATATCGTTCTTTGTGGGAAGAAGAAGACAGAGTCGGCGATACAGGCAAGTTATTTACATACATACATACATACATACACATACATACATACATACATACACATATATACATATATATACATATATATATATATACCCCGTGTAGCTGCGTGCGTGCGTGAGTGTGTGTTCTCTCCTCTCCCCGGCTGCTCCCTCTCTCCTCCTTAAGAAGCGTGTCTCTCCGGTCCAATCACTAGAATAAACAGGTGTTATTTATTATTTCTGATTGGTCCGCTGACTAGCCGCCGGGCTCTGAGCATGCTCTCACCCCTCATTGGGTGTTTGATCATGCTCACCTCTCCACAGTTATGTTTTGCCTAACTAGGTTAATTAGGCTAACTAGTCATCAAGTTAGGCTAATTAGGCAAGTCATCGCACAACAGTGGTTTGTTCTGTAGCCAATCTGAAAACAAAATTAAGG